>QRFB01005208.1:5902-41274 GCA_008931105.1 Oenanthe javanica
TCCACCTTACACATCGGGGCCGGCACACTACAAGTGATTATAATATGTTTATAACAAGTGAAAAATTCAAGTGGGGTAAAGTACCCTAACTTGTCCAACATACATCCACCAACTTCACTCTTTTATATTAACATTTATAGTCATGTTTATGATATTTCTAATGGTAACATTTTGGTTTTGGCTTTGGCTTCTCCAAATGGTACCATTACACATATGTCCTACCATTAAAAATAAAAATAGCACTTTGTAATCAAACGTTAGTCAAATAAAGATATCTTTTAATTAAATACATAATCTATTATTATAATAAGTAAAATAACTCAAAAATATATAAAGAATCGCGATAAACAGACCGGGTTATTTCATTTGTTGGGTAATACACAAAAAATGAAGTTTAGGTTCACGAAAATTGTGGATTCGGGAAAATTATAAACCTAATCTCAATTACAACGGCTTGATTAAAGATTTGGGACATACTTCATCATTCATCTCTCCGTTATTGTCGTTATTGCTCTCGGTTATAGGTATGTATGTATTATTCCTATTCGTATACCTGCAAGGCTATAACGGCTTGATGATGCATACGAAGAAGGTGAGTGGTAATAGAATAGGCGGGCCTTTCAGAGGTTAGAGAGCAGTAGAATTAAGCACCATATATATAGAATTGTGCTGTAGTTTGAGTTTTAGGCTTGCATTTGGTAAACTTGTTATTAATTTTTATAGAATTTAAATGGGATTGAAGCAAAAGTTGACAAGATCTGTGAAACGCTAAGACAATAGTGGTATAGACTTGAGGGAGAGCTCATGTTGGTTGTCTGGTGGGGTAACCCAAGCTGATGAAGCAGAAAATTCACTACCCAAGGTTTCCCAACCGCAGAAGGGAGAAAAATTGTGGATTACAACCCATGAAGTGACCCAATCAATATATTTGATAATATATTAATATCTCAATAGTCAAGTCTAATTTAATACGTGGGGATTGCAATACTTATATAGGGAATACAAACCCTAATCAAATAACCTAATGGACAATGGCCCGTTAACAATTGGGCTTATTATAAATAAACTACAAGCCCCACATATAATATACATATAAATAATACATCATTAATTCCTCTGCGAAATATAATTAAACTATTAACTAATATAAATAAAACCCTCTTATATTTATTTCTATTCCTCATCAATAAACCTTTGCATACTAAGTGGTGCACACTTGAGAAGCATGTCATTATTACTGAGGGAGATAAGAAGAAGATCAAATTTTCAAGTAGGATTCATATGAGAATCTGTTTTGAAGGTGGTTATCATGTTNTGATGTTTTGAAGAAGATCAAATTTTCAAGTAGGATTCATATGAGAATCTGTTTTGAAGGTGGTTATCATGTTCCAGATAAATCCACGCATTACAATAGTGATCTTAACCAACTGCAAAACAATTGTTGAAGTCCAGCATCGGGATTCTTGAGGTGGGAATTCTGAATGTTATCGGGGTTCAACGTTTGATTGTATCACTTGTAAGTAAAAAATGTGTAATGGTACCATTTGGATCAGTTGGTTAAAGAGAGGAATGTCATCCTCTTGGTCACAGGTTCGAATTCGAATCCCACGAGAGGAGAATTTGTGATTATGCCATCTGGGCCAGAGCCTGTCGCACTTGTGCGGTTTACGTGGTTCACATGGTTTGCAGGCTATTGCGTGAGCCCGTGGTTTTACCACGTGCGCACTATTGCGTGAGCCCGTGGTTTTACCCAGTGCGCACCCAAAGGGTAGCGGCTGCGGGTTCCCACAGTAAAAAAAAATCTTGTTATTCTGTAATCATTTTTAAATTGTCTAACCGTTGTAACACTATAACCCTTATGCTCCAACTTCACTCTTTTATATTAAATTTATATAATTATGTTTTGCAATCCTTTCTAAACTAACCGATGCAACTCCTATGCTGACATATAATTGTAGGACTATTTTTATTAGAGTCTTTTATATCTTTAATGACATGGCATAGATGATCATATGAATTATGAAGTTGATGAAGCTATTGTAAATGAATGAGAATTAGAAAGTGAAAATATCAATAGAGATAGTTTGAAATATCCCCATAGTGAGGGAGTAGAAACTTTTACTAGCACAAATTGCAGAATAGAAACTAAACAAGGCAAGAAAGAATGAGAGAATAATAGAGATTACATGATGAGACAAACCTAAAGTGACAATTTTAATATGCAAACAAACTAGATATGCCTCATCACCAACGGACATGATACAGGTGTAAATACAACAAAGACCATTGATGCAGGACAACTAAAATATAGATACGATACGATAATATATATAACTTGGGTGAATGAATCGCAGAACACCCACTACCCCAAGGGTTTTCCAACTGCAGAAGGGAGAAAAGTTATGAATGGAAACCCATAAAAGAGACTCAATTCAATATTTCAATATATTTCAATAATCAAGTCTAAATAATGTGGGGGATTATAATACTTATATAGTGAATAGAAACCCTAATAAATAACCTAATGGACTAAGGCCCGTTAAACAATTGGGCTTTATTATAAATAAACTACTTATTTAGTAAACCACTAGCCCCGCGTATAAAATATATAAATAAATACATTATTTTCCTCCACATTAAATATATATAAACTAATTAATAAAGTATACAAGAATTCTTCACTTCCGTTCCCCATCAACCATTCAAAACAGAAGTGATTGATATTAACACTATTAGTAAGTCATAAAGTGCAATTCGTCATAAGTGAGAAAATGTCCACAAAGTTTCAAATTACCTGATGTTTCCTGCTTGTAAGTGGGCGCAACTCAATCCATGAGCATCCATTTATCATAGGCCCAAGAACTCGATATTCTGTCACTGCCTCCTGCGAGGCTTCTAAACCCGAGCCATGAGCTAATATTACTCTTTCAGATTTTCCATCATTAAGAAGTACCTGCAGTTGACATGAGATTTGTCATTTCATCATGCCTTAAAAAGCCATGGACAAATAATCCAATGCACAGTTCCGCCATCAATATGTAAAAACCACTCACAGAAGATGGCGGAACCACATGGATAGACAAAAGATGTTTTTGCGCATGCAAGGGAGGGAGGGAGGGGGGAGAGAGAGAGAGAGGACCTTCGTAAGGGGAGCACGTACTAAACCTTCTTTTTCCTTGGGAGAACCTATGACCAATACCCAGTATTTCTGATATGTTGCATTACAAGCATCATTCCAAGCCTAACAGTGTAATGACTTAATTATAAGATATAACAACATTACTAAAGGAATTCTCAATAAAATTGGGACTGGAGCATCATTAGCCCTCCAGCAGTGAGCAAAGTGCAAGGACTTGATCTATTGTACCTTATGCGAGGAGTTTCCCCTCTGTATACCGCTGAACAACCACTGTAGATGAGCTATACTTTCTTTTGTTCTGCCCATTAAATGAATTCCACTGCTCTCTCTATCAAGACGATGAACCTATGAGATTAACATGCCAGCAAAATTTATATGATATCAAGGGGCTATACAGACTAAAACTTCCAAAACTTAAGAAAGTGGAGTTTCAAGAAGATGAATCTTCAACAAAATAACTTAGAAAGTGCACGTTAAAAATTTAAAGAGGGAGAAATATACAATTATACAATTGTATTTTCTTCCATGAATTCTCGAGTGTCATGTATGCCATATTGTCATGTTCTAATAATTAATTATCAAATTTTTAGTTATTTTGGGCCTTGCTTGTTCGCCGAAAAATGTTCTTTACTGAAAAAGTGAAGGTAGGAAAACAAATTTTTGAAAAAAAATAAATATATTCCTTTGCTTGGAACACCTTGAAATATTTACCGGTCTTTGTTACTTTTTGGAAATTACTTTTCTGTCTGCTATTTTATAATTGTAAATTTGATTTCAACTAAATATTATTATAGTATATATGCATAAATAACAATAACATTACCATATATACAACTTTCTTGAGGTTAATTAAATATCCACTCTTTTCTTTCTAAAAAATGTATGCATTATTAGGCTTCATCTGTTACTATAACTTTATTTTGGCAATTATTTTCTGCAAAATAATTTTTAGAAAATTTATATTCCTCTCTGACTATCATTTAGAAAATATTGATAATATTGAAAAATTGTTCAGAATTTGGAAAATATTTTCCACATTCTCGCTAAGATTATAACTGGAAGATCAATAAATAATTTTGCTGGAATCAACAAACACTCGGAAAATATATATTTTTTCCCTTAGACTAACCAAATAACAAAAAATCAGGACAACTCTTTTATAAAACAAATAAACCCTATTACTCACTATCAGTCTAAGAGCATACCAAGTTTGGTGCCGAAGTAATGCTGCCCCTANTCTTGTCGGGAAAAAATTTATATTCCTCTCTTTGACTATCATTTAGAAAATATTGATAATATTGAAAAATTGTTCAGAATTTGGAAAATATTTTCCACATTCTCGCTAAGATCATAACTGGAAGATCAATAAATAATTTTGCTGGAATCAACAAACACTCGGAAAATATATATTTTTTCCCTTAGACTAACCAAATAACAAAAAATCAGGACAACTCTTTTATTACTCACTATCAGTCTAAGAGCATACCAAGTTTGGTGCCGAAGTAATGCTGCCCCTAATACAAATGTATTACACGCCAAATGAAATATTCCATCCATGGAAACATGAACCATAACCACAATAATAAATGTAAAAGGAAGAAACAAATTAAGAATACATACTTCATATTATGATAATTAGATACACTACGAAAGTGGCCTATATTACTAGATTATCATTGATAAACATGTAGAAAGAAACAAGTACACGTACATACACATACACATATATAGCATACATATAAACATGTTTAAAAGCACATACACAGAGATTAGAAAGGAGGTTATCTTGTTCAACCACATGTCGAAAGAAATATCTTATTCAGAAAAGGATGTTTCTAAAACAAAAAATATCTATTGCAACAGAATGAGAATGAACATCACATGTACAAGAACCTCACCAGTTTAGGACCTTCATCATAGTCATAAGATAATGCTGCAGCAGCCAATGCATCCATGCTGTTATGAACAGGTAGGTTTCCCTAGCATCAGATGTTTAAAAATCTGTTAGGAAAGAAGTAATCAGAACAGGTGGAGTGAAAAAAGCATAAAGGATTTGCTTACCTTCACCGGCAATTTGGGGGGTTTATTTAGCACAATTATGGCAGAGTCCTAGATTCAGAAAACACAAATGAATAACAAAGTTATTAAGGTAATCATATCTTGATCAAAAGAGTAGATATGAAGTCTTTTTAAAGGTACATAAGTATATTTGCTCTCGATCCCCAATAGTATAGATTATAAAAAAAACATATATTTCACAATATGCAAACCATAATACTACGCTACTTACTGACAGAAGATAATCAGTCAAAATATTATTCTAGTCATCTAGTGTGCCATAACCAGACCATCATCTACAAAGGGGCAAAATCAAAGACAAAAGTGGCAATATTCAAAGTAGGGTTGAGCAGACACATCAACGTTTTTATATCCAGAATAAGTGGAAACTACTTTGTTTTTCAAAATTGCAACTTATTTAGAAGATATAGAAGACTTAAAGACGTGCCTTGTATTTGACAAGTCTTTGCATATACTCAATCTCGTCAGCGTTAGGATACAACGTTCCTGTTGGTATAGAGTTATATCTCTTAGAGATTCTTGTTTCCGCTACAGAAACAGGTACATAAATTCTCGCCCCCGTCTTCATGACCTCATTGTGCTTAATCTGTATGTGACTGTAGATTGTAGAATAAATAAACCCACAAAATTATTGCAGTAATAAAACGACCCATTTATCGAATTATTACCTTTCTCAAGTGATCCATTTTCCCCTGGTTATATAAAGACAACCCATCTGACCGATTATTGTCATCTACATGCACCTGTTAAATATAAGTTATACACATAATCTAATTAACAAAAACATCATATATCAAAACCCTAAAACCAAATAAAACATATGAAGTAATTAGAACATAGAGATTAAAAAGGAATCAATCAAACAAGCTTGTATATCACAAAAAAAAATGCACATAACCAGATAAATCACAAAATAGAAATCCAAGAAAAAAGGCAAATAGAACTCACAAGACCCTTACGAAACTGGGACTGGATAACAGAAGCGTAGATATCTTGAAAATAAGATCTAACCCAAGAATTTGCAGTGACACATGAGGAAGAAAAATAATTGGGTGACTGATAAGGAGGGAATGGAGGGAGAGACAAGAACTGTCGCGATTTGGGGTGATGTTTTGGAGGTGCACGCAGATGGGCTATATTAGTTGAAGATACATGTAGTATTGTGTGTGATTTAGGGCCGCAATTTGGTGGAGGTGGACTTACTCTTGAATAGCATCTTCTTGTAATCTGTTGCTGTTTTCTTCTTCCAATTGCTAATCTCAACATTTTTATGTTAGGAGAGAGTGAGAAAGAAATCAGGAATTTGGGGGGGGGTTGAACCAAGGTTAGGGATTACCATTTGTTTTCAAGAAAAAGAATCCAGGGTTGCTGTCCAAGAGAATAAGAAAAGTAGTTATTTGTAACTGTTTAAGAAACGTTTGTCAGATGTTTTGAGCTCAAATAAACTTTTAAAAGTTCTGGAATGCAGTATCTAATGGACTCTCATGTGAAAAAATAATGTGAGAGAGAGTTGAGAAGTGTTTAGCGAATGTCTAAAAAAACTTCTAGTTGAACCTCTATACTAAAGGGTAAGCATAGAACTTCTTTTTGAACTTCTATACTAAAGGGTAAGCATAATGTTGGAGGGCAAATATCTCCACTCCCATGCAATTTATTTTTTGCATGCCTTCGGTTTATTTTTGTGGGTGCTTGGACTGAATATATTTGGCCCAATGGCCCTCTCTTTTGGTTCTGTCAAGGTGTTGATTTTCATTATCAAATTCCAAATTTGACTTTTTAGTGAGAACAAATAGGAAGAAGTTGGGACCAGGGACTAACATAAGGGTCTTCAGCTAGACATTTACCACCAGGGGCGGAGCCACTCTATATTAAGGGTAGGCCACCGCTCACCCTCAACTTTTTCCATCAGATACTCTATTATATGTCCCAGTTAAAACTAATCATGTGAAGTGCTAATCCTGTGATGACACAACAACGGTAATTGAAGTTTTATAAAATTAGCAAGTGATATATATTAGTTTTTAACGCATATTCCTAATTACATATGATATTTTTATAAAAATATTTTAGACTTTTAACAGAACTAGTAACAGATTCAGATCAATATCTTAATTTTATTTTTTATTGAGTTTATTTAGAACAATCAATAATTTTGTATGAAAACGTTGTTTATTCCTTTCCAACTTCTATTCTAGCTTATAGTTATATTTTGCTATTTTTGTGTTTCTTTTATTTAAAATTTTGTTTTGCTTTTATAATAAATTTATTTATCCTGTGAACAAATTATAATTTTTTTCACTGAGCCAGGATTTTGGCTTCCCCTGAATCAAAATCCTGGCTCCGCTACTGTTTACCACTTGCTAGTAATGCTATGTAAATATTAAAATCGGCTAGACTTTGATTTGTTATATTACAGCAACAACACACGGATATACCCAAGAGAATAGAATAGAAAGAAACAAAATCCTATTTATAGAGAAACTAAGGTTGTATTAGAATCATAACAATAGTATACTATATCCTAAAAGGATGACAATACCTTTTAAAAACTAAACAAAAGCCATGAATACACGCACACATATAAAACAGACTTCTGTAAACTAAGGATGTTTCACATAAACAGTTGTCCAAAAGTAAGGCTACAACATTTTTGTTACCCTTTTCAAGAAATAACATTAAAAATATTTTAGTCTTCTAGTAATCTAGAGCTGGATAATGTCTTGGATCATAATTGTTGGAAAAAGAAGTCCAACTTAGGTACATTACATTATACACTTTATTATTTAATCAACTCAGTTACGATATATTGATGCATATTTAATTACCTTATTACCCTGTTACTTGAAATGTTTCCAATAAAAATTTAGTTCATCGTTAACCTATTAGTGCCTATAGCTATGTGTTAAAATCAAATCCAAGTTGTACGCGACACCTTCGCCTTGTAATTGATAGATTACGGGTAAAATGTTAAATACATATTCAGTGATAAAATTCTTGGGTAGGGACACGTTGATAAGGAAAAATCACTGCTACTTTATTTGATAGTGAGTTGAGCTGGCCAAGATTCTAAATAAACTTGGACCAAACAGCCTAAGGGTTTGGTTAGTAGAACGGTGCCTAGTGCATTTGGCTCTAAAAACATAACCTTTCCCATCGCTCTATCATCCTCCTCCGCAAATCAAGTATTTACTTCTAATTGTTTCGGGCCGACAACTGTGAATTAAGCATTCTTATAACCCGCGATTCCCTAACCCATTTCGCATTACATTATTTAAGCACGCCTACTTAAGAATCTGCACAATACAATTATATAACAGGACACAAGCTTATAAATCACAAAAATGCATATAACAACCCGATAAATCACAAATTCGAAACCCAATATACAAATATACATACACATCAAACTTACAAGACCCTTTTTGAAATGGGATTGAATTACGGGAGCATCAATTTCTTGAAAATAAAATTTCATCCAAGAAATAGCAGTGACACGTGGAGGAAGCAAGGTGGGTATGTGATTATTACAAGGGAATGGGGGGAGAGACAAGAGTTGCCTAGGTTTATGTTGGTTTCTGGGAGGTGGGGCCAGATGGGCTATGTTAGTTTTTGGAGAAACACGCAGTAGTGTGTGTGATTTAGGGGTGCAATTGGGTGGAGGCGTGCTTATTCTTGAATAATAACATCTTAGTCTTATTGTTGGTGTTGTAAGTGCTCTCAACATCACTGTCTGTTTGTAACACTGAGAATCAAGGGGGCTAATTTATGAACTGGGGGTTAGGGTTTCTGGGTTTTTCATGAAACAAGGAATGGAAAGCTGTATAAAAAAGAAATTGATAAATAATCACTATGATTTTAAAGGTTTTGGCTGGAAAAGTAATTTACATATTACATTATTTTTATTTAATTAATTAGACATGCATATTATTGCATAGAGTAAAATTAATCTCCAATAAAAATGGAATTTAATTTTAAAATAGAATAACAATTTTGAATACAAAATTTGTGGAGACAAATTTAAGATATTCAGTGGCCGTTTGGGTTCCTTAAACTTAAAATAAGTAATTTATTTTATTTTTATTTTTTACATATTTTCATATATTTTTTAAAGATAAATATTTATTTTAGAATTTTAAAATCAAATATTATATTCAAAATAAAAAATAAGTTACTTATTTTCAGAAAAAGTACATATATACCTACTTTTTTCCCGAAAATAAGGGCTTATTTTCGGAAAAAATGGGTTACTAGACAGGGCCTTAAATTGATTAAGTCAGTAACTGAATAAGCAACTGAATACAGTTTATCTATATTATATTATTATAGTAGAAAGAGTAGAAATTTTGGTCGGTCGGTACAGTACTCGATATACATTATATAATTTTACTTATTATTATATGGTCTCTAACTTTATACATATCTTAATTAAAATTTTACTTTTTATGTTCAATTATATATTTATTATAACACGAGTCCAAATTAAAACATATTTATATAAAATAAGAGAATATATAATATTAATATAAAATTTTAATATTATAAAATTTTATATTAAATATCAATAAAAATATAAACAAAAATTTAATATATTTAAATATTAATTTTTCCGTTAGTACGGGTTATAAGTTTGTATTAATAATTTGAAAAATAAGTGAATACATACGTAAAATATATATTAATATGTGTTATTTGAACGTTCCAAATAGAAATGGAAGGAGTCGTCCGGCACTAATTTAAGCAATTGTCCAACTAAACATGTTTCATTCATATTTTAAAAATAAAACTCAGATCCTTCTCTTCACATTTGTTCACAAATGGCCCCTTGTTATTTTAAAAATAAAGCTCAAACAGCCAGATCCTTCTGTTCACAATTGTTATTAAATAGCCCATTATTATAATAATATGAGTGGAAAGTTAAGGTTAGTTTTTTTATTAAAAAAAATTAAGGTTAATTATGTAATATATATGTGAAAAAAATATAGAGCTAGAGTTTATATATAGTAAAGTGTAAAGATTATTTGTCAATTTCTTTAAAATATAATTGATTTGATTAAATTTAATAAAAGAAAATTCAGGAAGTTCCTTTTCGTTCATGTCTCTAAACAAACTAGTAATGCATTCATTCCTAACAAATATAACATTTCTTTTTTTTGGCTCCAACAAAAACATATTTGTTTCCGGAAAACAAAAATAATAAGAAAAATGTTATAATAAAAGATTATTATTATATATATTTTAATATAAGAAATATAAGAGAAATAGGAAAAGGGGAAGCTAATGTATGTGTTGTATTAACAACTTGTTCTTCTATGTATGTTTTTAGTAAGGTAATACATGTCCTATTTATAACAACATTTCACCGCCACCCGTGTGTAAATACGAGTTTTTTATAGACGGTTGTGTGTATTGGTATTCTAAATTTACAGCTAACAATTTAGATACATGAACTTTGATTTGTGTGTTGTAACTCAAAAACAACCATATTACTGTAGGAAGTATAGATTAGTGGAATTTCTGAAATCAAGAAATCAAGAATGAAATATCATGATTAGTTCGAGGAACGTGAAAATCATGTTGTCCTTAAAACAGATAAACCCCTTCAGTATGGTGCTTGAAGGTGTTGGTCTCCGTCTCTCATGATACAATGAACAAAGATGGTGTTAAGCACTAAAAGCCCGCTTTCTACGAACCAAACAAACACAACTTCTCTCTCACGGAAACTGAACCAAGAACTCTAAGAGTAGTATGCAAGAATTTATGAAACTTGTAAGTATTTTTGTGTACCAAATAATGATGCAAAAGACTCAATTTATAGGGGGAAATGAAATGTAATTACAAAGAAATTAATTTGTAACCTACATAATAATGACCAAACAAATATTGGCTCATTATTTTAAGAATTACAAATCAACTCATAATAAATTACAATTAAAAATTAAAAAAATATGTAATTTAATTTTATTCAAAACAAATATTTTAACAACTATTTACAATCACCCTACTTCATTTAATGTTTTCATAACACTCCCCCTTGATTGTCAATTGTGAGTTATTACAAAGATCGACTGCCTCGTTAAAACCTTGCAAGGAAAAACTCAGTGGGATAAAAACCTTGACGAAGGAAAAAGAGTACAGTCTTCCCCTGAATAAAACATCTCACACTTTGAAATCTTATTGTAGCAAATTTCTCAATCTCAGCATGCTAATACTATTCCGCAGCTTTTCAAATGTTGATGTGGATAGAGACTTTGTAAATAAATCTGCTTGATTTTAACTTGAGTGAATTTGTTGTATATCAATGTCACCATTTTGTTGGAACTCATGACTATAGAATAATTTTGGCAAGATGTGTTTTATTCGATCTCCTTTGATGTATCATTCCTTGAGTTGTTTAATGCAAGCTGAATTATCTTCAAACATAACTGTAGGTTTATCTGATATGTTTGATAATCCACATGATTCTCGGATATGTTGAATAACAGACCGCAACCAAATATATTCTTTACTTGCTTCGTGGATTGCCAATAACTCTGCATGATTTGATGAAGTTGTCGCCATAGTCTGCTTTACAAATTTCCAAGAAATAGCAGTTCCACAATATGTGAATAAATAACTTGTTTGTAATCGTCCAAAATGAGGATCTGACCTGTACTCAGCATCTGCATCTCCATTCAGCTATGATTTTGAATTGTTTGGAAAGAATAATCCAAGATTAATTGTCCCACGTAAATATCTCAATATGTATTTAACTCCATCTCAATGCCTTTTAGTTGGTTTAGAACTGAACCTTACCAGTAGATTTATAGCAAATGCAATATCAGGTCGAGTGTTGTTTGCAAGATACATGAGAGCACCAATAGCACTGAGATATGGAAATTCAGTTCCAAGAACATCTTCATCTGATTTTCTTGGGCAGAATGGTTCTTTTTCAACTTCAAGTGACCTGAAATCCATTTGTATGGTTAGTGGATGAGACTTGTCCATATAGAATCGATCAAGAACCTTTTCTGTGTATGTGGACTAATGAACAAATATTCCTGAAGATAAGTGATCCACCTGTATACCTAAACAAAATTTTGTCTTTCCAAGATCCTTCATTTCAAACTCATTTTTCAAATAATTAGTAGCGTTAGTAATATCTTCAAAGGTACCAACGAGATTCAAATCATCCACATATACAGCAATAATAACAAAACCAGTTTGTGACATTTTAATAAACACACTTGATTATTAATATACCCATCATTCAATAAAAATTCACTAAGCCTATTGTACCACATACGACCAGATTGTTTTAAACCATATAATGATTGTTGTAAAATTAACAGAATATAAATGACGAGGCTTAGTTTCTTCTAATTTTCATATAAATATCACCATCAAGTGATCCATATAGGTAGGCTGTCACAACGTCCATGAGACGTGTTTCCAATTTTTTCATACAAATCATACCGATCAGAAAATGAAAAGTAATTACATCCATAACATGAAAGTATGTTTAACATCCCGAACTTATCTAATTAAATAAAATTCTTCAAAAATCCAATAAAAAGATACAACTGTTCAATGTCTAACAACTTACAATCCAAAATTAAAAAAAAAAACTAAACTCTCCAAATTTATAGCTAAATATAAAACATTACAACTACTCGCGCTCTTCCCATAAAGTAGCCCACCTAACCTGTCAGGAAAAATAAAGAAACATAGACCGACAGTAAACGAAAGGCTCATATACGGATATAAAATTATGTAAAGAGTACAAGGGTTAAAACGATGACAATATGAATAAATAAAATATCTGAATAAAAAATGATGAAATAAATCGAATGAGACAAAAGATAGTGGATACTTAACTCACAATATAAACAAGTAACAAAAATAATAAAAAGAAATGATACGTACTTATCTTACAATTCCAACGTACATACTTTTTAATCACAAATATTTTTACTCTTACTCGTACACTTACTAGTCACATATTATAATGATCAAATACTGAAATACAAATTTACTTACTGATATGAGAGACAATATTACACTACAAGATGTCCTACATTTCGGTTCTCCAGAATATGTAGTCATCAAAACTTACAAGGGCTTGCATAGAACAAATCAAATGTTACCCAAAATCTTACAGGGGTTTGCACGGTACAAAACACAATGCTACCCAATTGGCCAAAATAAACATACACAATAGTTATGACTCTACGTGTCCCATAACTCCGGCGACACGCTCATACAATTTAAATACACCGTATAGGTGGTGCCAAACACGAGATTCTCTCCATTCATGAATGAGTCTTACAATGTCTCCCAAGTCATACATATATCACAAAAAAACTAAAAATATCTTATTCAAAATATCACACACGTCAAATAACATTCAATACTGATTATTAAAATAAAATCAGAACTGACTAGTCCAGAAAACTAGCAATTTATTCTATCAGGATGACCTCAAATGAAAAGGTACAAAACACGAAACTTGTAGACAATTCAAAGATTTTTCTAGAATGATAAATCTCGTCAAAAACGAAGAAGTAACGAATTCAGAAATTAAACAAATATGGGCTGGTATAACAGAATCAGCATCTGATCACAGTAGTAATTTAAGATTTAAGACCACAAGATCGCAGAATTTGACAGCGGAATGTAAACAAAGAACGAAGATATCGAAAAGACCTTTCTAAAATGATTTTACACATAGTTATTGGAAAAATATTGAAATTACTATGGGGGTGTTTGGCTTAGCTTATAAGTAATAAGTTACTTTTTTTTAAAAGTATTTTCATTTTTTTTTGAAAATTAATATTTATTTTAGAAATTTAAGACCAAATCTTATTTTCAAATTTGAAAATAAGTTACTTATTTTCAGAAAAAGTACATATATACCAATTTTTCCAGCTTATAAGCTGCTTATAAGTCCAGACAAACGGGGCCTATGAATTTCAGAAGTTACAGTGTATCAGATTACATAAAAGGCAGATTTCGACATACTTGTAAGCACAATTTGAGAAAATGCAAAGAACGAATGTCGTAGATGATTGAAATAAATTTCCAAGTAGTATAAAATCGTAACAATCCGATGAAGAACGAATGAGATACGAAGTTTACAAGAATCAGAATGGACACAAACTATACACAATATACAATATATGCATACGATTTTGAAAGAACAATACAAGAACAAAGAGAGTGTGTCGAAAATATCTGTACCTTAAATCTCAAAAATATGAATGAGCCTCAAAAATTCAGATGTCCTCATCACATGAACCTTAATTCAAACCATAAACTATCCTCTTAAGTCCTTTCTTCGTCTCCTATTTCCCTCTCTGTGTATTCTCAGAAGTAACGTAACTTCTCTTTTCCAAAACCCTAAATCTTTTTCCTTTTGTTATCTATTCTTTTTCCTTTTCAAAAATATGAATGATCCTCAAAAATTCAGATGTCCTCATCACATGAACCCTAATTCAAACCATAAACTATCCTCTTGAATCCTTTCCTTGTATCCTCTTTCTCTCTCTCTCTGTATTATCAGAAATAACGTAACTTCTATTTTCCAAAACCCTAAATCTTTTTCCTTTTGTTATCTATTCTTTTTCCTTTTCTTTTTCAGTTTTCCTTTTTCTTTCCTCTTGTTAACTAAAGTATTTTCTAAAATATCCTAATAGTAAACTAAATATATGTAACTCACTAATATTAAGTAAAATAGCTAAATATATTATAAAAATATGGGATGTTACAGTATGTTTCCTGGTAATCAAATCCAGACCTTTGAGAGAATCTTTGGGCTACTAACCGAGCCTTATATCTCATAATTTCATTTATCTCATTTTGTTTTTTACAAATACCCATATATTCTTAACAGGGACTACACCAGCTAGTGTTTAGACTTCAGGTCTAAAAACATTTCTCTTGTGCAAGGAGTGCAATTCTTCTTGAATTGTAACTTTCCATTTTGGCCAATCATTTTTTGTCGACATTCTTCCACATTTTATGGTTCAGGATCAGAGTTTTGAAGAATATCACATGACACAAACTATACACAATTACAATATATGCATACGATTTTGAAAGAACAATACACGAACAAAGAGAGTGTATCGAAGATATCTGTACCTTAAATCTCATAAATATGAATGATCCTCAAAAATTCAGATGTCCTCATCACATGAACCCTAATTCAAACCATAAACTATCCTCTTGAGTCATTTCCTTGTCTCCTCTTTCTCTCTCTATGTGTATTCTCAGAAGTAACGTAACTTCTCTTTTCCAAAACCCTAAATCTTTTTCCTTTTGTTATCTATTCTTTTCCTTTTCAAAAATATGAATGATCCTAAAAAATTCAGATGTCCTCATCAGATGAACCTTAATTTAAACCATAAACTATCCTCTTGCGTCCTTTCCTTGTCTCCTCCTTCTCTCTCTCTGTATTCTCAGAAATAACGTAACTTCTATTTTTCAAAACCCTAAATCTTTTTCCTTTTGTTATCAATTCTTTTTCCTTTTCTTTTTTACTTTTCCTTATACTTTTCTCTTGTTGACTAAAGTATTTTCTAAAATATCCTAATAGTAAACTAAATATAAATATATGTAACTAATAGATCAATAACAACTCACTAATATTATTCATAATATTAAGTAAAATAGCTAAATATATTATAAAAAATATGGGATGTTACAGTATGTTTCTTGGTAATCAAATCCAGACCTTTGAGAGAATATTTGGGCTACTAACCGAGAATTATATCTCATAATTTCATTTCTCTCATTTTTTTTTATAAATACATATATATTCCCAACAGGGACTACACCAACTAGTGTTTGAACTTCAGGTCTTAAAACATTTCTCTTGTGCAAGGAGTGCAATTCTTCCTGAATTGCAACTTTCTATTTTGGCCAATCATTTTTTGTCGACATTCCTCCACACTTTGTGGTTCAGGATCAGAGTTTTCAAGAATATCACATGCCACGAAAAAAACATATACATCATCAATTTTAATACTCTCACGATTCAACAATTTCCCGTCATGTACATAACTTATTGAGATCTCATAATTTTCACGTACATTTGCTTTTATGGAAGCATGTGCCACTTCAGGGGCAATATCCTCTTCTGGAGGCAATACCGTTTATTTTCCCACTTACACAAGTAGAAGGGGGGGTTAAATACTTGTGTACTCTTTCTGCCTGATTAAAATCAATTCAATATGAAATAAAGCTTTGAATTAAAAACAAAGATAAAACACAAAGATATGAATGAATACTGTTTGTATTATTGACGAGTAAATACAAACTCTCCTAGGGTGTACACAAACCCTAGCATCTTCTATATGTTTCTCATAGGAACTCTATCTATCTTTATGCTCTCATAAAAGTTCGACATTTAAATTAGGTTGCATAGAGTGTTTATATAAAGAGCTGCATATCAACTAATAACAGAAAATCATATTATAATAAGAATAAAATTCATAATTATTAGCTAACAGTTTCCTTCTGAAATTCTCTTTCCTTCCCATAGCATATATGTAATATAATTGTCTTTATCTTCGAAAATTTTACACTTCTGTGATCTTCTAAATTTATCTTCAACTTTACAGACTCTGAAATCTTCAGACTCTGACAGACTATAGACTCTGATAGTCTATAGACCCTGATCACCTTCCAGACTCCAATTTTCATCTAGACTCTGGTTTCAATTTCTACAGAAAATCTTCTAAGTACAAGTGACAAGAATGTTGACTATCTAGACTCTGATTATAAAAGTTCAGAGACTAGAAAGACTTATTACAAATAGACTATACTAGACCATGTTCTAGTATTTTGTACATCATCAAATGAATATATTCCTAACACCGTTTCTGGGATTTTAGTTACAACCACTTCAGGGGCTCTAACCTCTTCAGAAGGTAATACCACTTCTAGGGTATTTTCTAGAACATTTGCCACTTCAGGGGCAAGTCCAAATAATTTTTATTTTCGTGATACAATATCTTTTGCACCAACAAGTCTACCACGCTTTTTGCGTGGTTTTGAATCATCAACCAATTCTTCAGGAATTGATTTAAGTTTAGGGATTTCAACCCTATCTGGAGCATTGACAGCAGGTATATATGATTTTATTATGTGTCTTGAATCACTAAAAGCATATGGCATTTGTGTTGGATTAAATCAAGCGTACTATGTTGTAGTTACTTGTCATGTTGTAACATTCTAGCATTTCCTATATAAGGTGGTGACTTAGTTCTTTTTTATTATGTATTTACAGTCAGAAGAATGTTTCTACTATAACTCTAAATGTAAATGAGTGATATCATGAATAATTGTATTTGTAGAAGATTGAAGTTTCTATAGATCATGCATCAGGAGAATAAAGATCATAACAAATAAGGAGTTCAGGAAAGGAATTGTTTCTTAGGCAAATGATCAATAGAGAAGTCAGCCTTGTCAAGAAGTCAAAGATGTATAACTGATAGAGAAGTCTTAAAACTCTCAATTGCTCAGCATTCGATTGAGAAGTCTATCTGATCGATAAGTCAAGAAATTGAATCCATTTGAGAAGTATCAAAGAGTATTCATTCGAGAAGTCTAGTGAAACAAATAGAGAAGTTAGCAAAGGAAGCAATCGAGAAGTCTAAGGAAAGAGGCCAATTGAGAAGTCTGTGATAGTGGACCATTCGAGAAGCTAGCATAATTGAGAAGTCATCAAAGCAATATCCAATCGAGAAGTCTAGGCATTCAAGAAGTAAAAAATCAAAGGCTAATGGAGAAGTCTCAGAAGTAGTTAATCGAGAAGTCTGTGTCATGACATCTCGAAGTAAAATCAACTGAGTATTCAATTATTTCAAGTATCTATTTTCAAGGAAATTTGTAGAAGAATAAGACAAGTAATTTGAAGCATTGTCTTGATCAGGATTAGTCAAATCTGTGAAGATGGTGACAAGTCTACAATGAAGCTTGAAAGAAGAACAGGACAAAGACAGAAGATAAGATTGCAGATGTGATAGACTGTCAAATTGAAAACTTAGCTAGAAATGGAATTATGTGTAATGTAAAGATTCATTTGTCTATTTCTAGTTTTAGCAAACTAACATGTAAAAACATGTGCTAATAAGACATATTGTATATATAGCTAAAAGCACAGTTTCATAGGTTAGTAAGTTGAATATTAGTATTGTATGCACTCCTTGTATCTTTCAAGAACACGAAGCTGATATTCAAATCAAGAATCTCATATTGTAGCAAATTCAAATCTAATATACAATTAGATTGAAAGTTAAATTGTGTGTGATTGCTTATTTATTTCCGCAATTCTTGATAAGTATTACACAATTAACTCAAGCTATAACCAAAGTAGTTCATTCACAGTTCAAAAGTAAATCAATCAAATAAAAATCAATTATACATTCACCCCCCTCTGTATAAGTTTCACATTACTCATTCATAACAATTTGATTAGCAATGTTTTGCATGTGAATAATTCTTTTAACCTCATTTTCATATTATTTTGTACGTGGGTCAATAGAATTCAATCCTGATGCATGCCATGATATTTTAGAATTTAATTTATGCAAAACTTTATCTCCCCCTAATGAAGGGAACACAGACTTGTCAAAATGACAATCAGCATAACGAGCAATAAAAATATCACCAGTCAATGGTTCAAAATATCAGTAGTAATCATTGAAAGTTGAGAATGTAAATTCAACAGCATTATCTAATCGAATTGATTTGATGGGATCATCAGGAAAATGGGCTCGTAATTTGATTATTTGGGCAAATAACCTTGTAAATGTTATATTACGGGTAGAAAGTAGACAGACATGGGTCCACCTAGTTGAGGCATCAACTAAAATCATGAAATATTTGGAGATTCGGTTTGGAGTTTTACAGGGGATGGTCGGACAATTAATTTTCTCAAGAAACATGCTGAACAAGGAAGTTCATCACGTGGTATGACCTTTTGATTTCTAAGGGTATGTCTAGTAGAATTTTCTATAATGCGACGCATCATAGATATTCCTGGATGACCAAGTCTTTCATGCCAAAGGGTATATGATTTTGGGTCTACAGTTTTAGGATTGGTGATTGTGTGAGACTCGAAGACTCTAATTTTTATAATATATAATCCGGAGGAAATTGAGGACGGTTTTTCTAAAATCTTCTTATGGCCTGAGATAGTGAAAGTGATAATGAGATATTCTTTTTCATCCTCACTAGTAGTTTTAACATGAAAACCATTAAGACGGATATCTTTAAAACTCAGAAGATTTCTAGTGGATTTACTAGAGTAGAGGACATTTTGTATGTGAATTTGTGTCTCGTTTGGTAGGATAAAACTGGTTTTCCCAAAACCTTCTATTGTACTAGATGTACCTGAAATCATCCAAACATGTGAGTTGGTTTTAGTCAAGTGTGATAAATATTTTGGACTTTGTAAAATAGTGTGAGTGGTTGCGCAATCAGAAATGCATATGTCTTACATATTTATGTTGTATATATATGTAAACAATGATTTTATTCAGATCAAACAAATACATATAACAAGTACATAAATTAAGCACATAAAACAAGTAAATGAAACAAGTACAAAAAACAAAGAAAGTACATATGAAACCTAGCCATCTAAATCATAATAAAGGTTAACACCGGTGTCTATTTTGATTGAGGTCTTGTTCGTTGGTACATTTACTATATTTTGATTATATTCAACTAAGTTCCATCCTCTTTCAATTAAGCCTCTTTGATGATTGGTAGAGTTCAACAAGATGTTTAGGAGTATGCAAGTACGTGCACAATTCCCCTCAGCCCCTCACCTATGACACATATCTCTAACTTCTCCTTCTCGTGATGCCTTCCTTTTATTTGGCACTTCATACTGGCACTTCTAGTGGCCAGAGTTGTTGTAACCATCACGTTTCCACTTCAGGTGACTAAAATGATACTGATTTCGAAACCGTCCATGAAAATTTCCACATCCACGGTTTTGCCCGTAACATCGTCCTCATCTATTCCATTTCTCACGTTCATTCTTCTAGAATAACGTGTTATGTACTTCAGGTAACTGGGAAGAGCCTATGGAACGGATCTGATGATTTTTCATTAACAACTCATTATTATTTTCAGCTACAAGGAGAGATATCAACTCACTGTACTTTGTGAAATTATGTTGCCTATATTATTGTGCCAGAATTATAGTGTTGTGGTGGAAGGTTGAGAGAGTCTTTTCTATCATTTCGACATCAATAATTTTCTCACCGCACGAAATTAATTTTGAACAACACAGAGTTATATTCAGGAACAGATTTAAAAACTTGGAACCTTAGATTTATCCAATCATATCGGGCTGAGGGCAAATAAACAAGTTTTTTATAATCAAATCTATCTTTAAGATTATTCTAGAGGGTGAGTGGGTTTTTGACAGTTAGATATTCAGATTTTAAATCTGCATGAATGTTGTGCCTAAGGAAGATAATAAATTTTACATTTTATTCAACAGTTAGAATTTTCTCTCTTTCTACAGTGTTTTTTTACCCATTAGCACTCAGATGTAATTCAGCATCAAGAACCCAAGATAGATAATTATCCCCAGAAACATATAAAGCAACAAAATCTAATTTTGCAAGATTCGTCATTCTGATTTACAAAAGAAATATTTAAACATGATATAATAATATGCATGGTAAAACAGAAAAATTTAATCACGTACATACAATAAAATTTATAAAATTGCGACGACATAGCCAACTATAAACTTGTAACTAATAATATTAAAAGTATAACAATTTTAATTATATT
This sequence comes from Oenanthe javanica, assembly GCA_008931105.1. NCBI lineage: Eukaryota > Viridiplantae > Streptophyta > Magnoliopsida > Apiales > Apiaceae > Oenanthe > Oenanthe javanica. The sequence continues at coordinate 26,919 of QRFB01005208.1, forward strand.
AAAGAGTAATATAAATTCATAAATAATAACGAAAACAATTATAACAATATTTATAAAAGAAAATAAATAAAGATAAAGTGTACCTCCTTCGTTAAATGAAATTTATTCGGGTAATACCCCCTTCGTGAATAAAACTTAGTCAGACAATACTTCCTTCGTTAAAATTTCTCGGACAATACCTCTTCCGTGAATAAAACATGCTCGGACAGAGATTCGTACTAATAATGTATTATAATAATGTTGGTCCCTGATATTGTAGAAAGGGGGGTTGAATACAACATCTGAAAATTAATCGCTGAATAATTGGATTAAAATTATTATTTTAATTACTCGCAAAATATTAATTATAATGAAATACTGTTCAAGTGAAAGATATAATTTTAACTTGATCAGTATTACACAATTAATAAGAAGATTAGATTTTATAACTGATATATTAATCTAGAACGAATTCGACATGAAGTGTTCGTGTTTAATCAATTATATTCAAACTCAGCACAGAAATCTGTGAATATTACAATGCAGATAAATTACTGAATTTGATCTGATTTTTCTAACTCTTAACAATTAAACACTAACAAATGAAGCAAGCATCTCATATTTATAGAGATTTGAAAAAGGCTGCTATGACCTTTTTCAGTATGACTTAATTTCAAGAAAATAAGTCTGTATGACTTATTTTAACACTTGTATGACTTATAAAAGACTGGGCATGACATATTTTCGATCGGTATGACTTATTAAAACTCGGTATGACTTATCAAAAGTTCGGTATGACCTTTTGAAAGTCATATCCGGATTTTATTTAATTAAATAAATCGGTATGACTTATTTTAATTAAACAAAATCAACTCAGCATGACCTTTTCTAAAAGAAAACTCGGTATGACATATTCCTGTATGACCTTTTCTTCATTCTGCTCGGTATGACATATTTGATCAGCTGCTTCGGTATGACCTTTTGAAATAGCTCGGTATGACTTATTTTACTGTCTTCGGTATGACTTATATATATATATATATATATATATATATATATATTTATATGAAACTCGGTATGACTTATTGATAAGTCATACTAACAGTTTATATATATATATATAAGTCATATTAAACCATTTCTTTTATAGTAAATTAATTCTACTTAATTTAATTAGTTAATTTATAAATTAAATTAAATTCAACTTGAATTAATTTAATTAGATAAATTAAATAATTAATTAACATTTGATAGTAGAATTAAAATACTATCTTTACTTGCATTAGCCGTGCTGTCGGTCTTGAGATCTTCTTCCATCTTTTCTTTGTCTTCTTTTCTTGAAACCTCTTGAATTAAATGAAGAAATAAATATTATTTTAGTTGACACACAAATGTACTGTCTGGTTCATATGTGTCATACTAAATAAATATTCTCCATTTAAAATAACATTTATCTAGAGGCCTTCTGTCATAATTTCTTCTTCACTGTTTGCATTCTTCTTCTGGAATCTACTTGTAGTAACCACTTGAAATCTTCTATATCTGCTGTTTATTATAGAACCACTACCACTTTATTGTTTTCACTAACGCTTGATCATATAAATGAACTTCTTCCAGTGTTGAGTAGCAATCCTATAAAAATTCTTCCGATACTCAGATCCTTTGTGATTAGTTGACTGTCTTCGTCTTGATTCCTGTTTAGTGCTTATTATTTACTTCTCTTTATTAGCTAGAGTTGAGTTGACATCTAATTATTACAAATAGGCATAGTCATATGCCTTTCAAATAAACTATTATTATTATATATATTTTAATATAAGAAATATAAGAGAAATAAGAAAAGAGGAAGCTAATGTATGTGTTGTATTAATATAACTTGCTCTTGCTTCTGTGTATGTTAACATCTTGCACTTGCTTCTGTGTATGTTTTTAGTATGGTAGTACATTTCCTACATTTATAAGGACGTTTCACCTCCATCCATGTGTAAATACGAGTTTTGGGCTCCGTTTCTTAACATGTACATTGACCCATTTCGTTTATCAAAAATGGTATAGACGTTCAATAACTTTCAAGCATGGTACACTCAATCCCCTTTTTTGGCGTACACACCTAGCTTATTGCAGGGTTGATTTAAATTTTTTTAGTATCCTGTATGCAGTCTCCCATGGCGAACAGAGTAGATTAGGTATTATGGTGTATGCAGTCTCCCATGACGAACATAGCTATCTTGCAATTTTAGTTTAGATTATATGTATGCATTATCAGCTGGCGGAACACAGGTAGTTTATCCAACCCTGTGTTTGCACCCTCTAATAGCGAACACAGGTAGTTTATACACAAGATCGAAATAACGTCGTTCGCATTCAGCTTTTTAAAACCTAATTTTTATCATTTAAGTAGCCGCACAAGCCTTCAAGTAATTCCTTGGTTTTCTTGGTTTACTCCCTCTCTCACTCTCAGCTTACTCCCTCTCTTCTCTCAACCGTTGTGGCCACCGGCGAACACATAGGTTAGTCCGAATTCCTTGGGTTTTTTTTCCTCTCACTCTCACTCTCATTCAAGTAATTTCCGATTATATGTTCCCCGATTACATGTGATTATATGTGCTTTGTATAAGTACCTGTGTTACTAATCTAGGTTCTTGAAATATATGTCCTTCAATTAAATGACCCAACCCATCACTTAGTGAATAATTAGTAGATAATTAGTTGGTGTTTTTTATAGTATTTTTTTACTTAATGGATATTACTATGTAATTTCATAGTATCTTTGTAATTAATGAATAATTAGTATGTTAAATAATATGTTGATTAGTAATTAGTATGTAGATTAGTGAATATTGAGTAAATAAATTGTGGGTAATTAGTGGTTAATTAATATGTTGATTAGTAAATTGTGGGGTAATTAGTGGGTAATAAATATTCCAATATTTTGAATAAAAAATTAAAATAAAAAATACAAAAAATTATATAAATTAAATTTTGGAATGTATATTTATATAAATATAAATATTTCGAATAAAAATTTAAAATAAGTAAATAAATATAAAAATAATATATGAACAATAAAATATTTGAAAATAATCATATAAAATAATTATACATTTTAAAATATATTTTCGAATATAAATATATAAAAATATAAATTTTATTTTGAAAATGATTTTATAAAATTTATGAATATTAATATATAATACTATTCTTAAAATTTATATTTTTTGAATATAATAACTGAAATATATAAATATATATTTGGTTATATAAATTATATTTTGGAACTTTAATATATAATAATATATGAACAATTATTTTTTACTTTAATAAAAATATAAAATATATTTAAACAATATATTTTTTAATATAAAAAAATTATTAAAAATTATATTTTGTAATATATAAATATAAATATAATTATATAAAATATATTTTAGAAATTATATATTTCGAATTTATAAATAAAAATATATTATTATAAAATATATTTGTGGAATATAAAAATTTAAAATATATGTACATTTTTTTAATATAAAAATATATTTATATATTTATTTTGGAATATATTTTCGAATATAAATATAAATAATAACTTTATTAAAATATTAATAAAAATTGAAATGTATGTACGTATTTCGAATTAATATATATATATATATGTGTGTGTGTGTGTGTGTGTGTGTGTGTGTGTATTTTTAAAAAGATCCAAAAAATTAGGTTTTGATTATTAACAATTAAAATTGAAAAAATAAATACTTGATTAATTAATATTTGTTTAAATTTTTGTAGATACACATGGATTCAGTTAGTTACCATCTCGGTCCTATTGACGGATCTTTACTAACCCGACAGCAGGAGCATCGTTCGGAACATATGTGAAATGGAGAGGTATAAAATATTTATAATATTTATTATCAGATTATAGGTATAAATATATTACTGTTATTATCTAATTTGTTTAACTGATATTATCATATAATTGTTTTAAGGAATTGCCTGATTTTCGTACACGCATCAACTACCGTGGATATTGGGATAAAGTTAAAAAATATCCACCGCATCCAGATGTCTTGGCAGCTATTGTATCATCTGGTTTTCAGGGCGTTTACCAGATTGGAGCAATTAAACATGATCCAGGATTGATTACTGCATTTGTGGAGAGATGGCGTCCGGAGACTCATACATTTCATTTTCGTTTTGGGGAGGCGACTATCAATCTAGAGGATGTTTATTATATACTGGGGCTGTCTACTATTGGATCTCCTGTGGTGCATTCATTTCGTCAGCAAAGTTTAGAAGAGAAGCGCCAGATGGTTGGTGATTTGTTAGGTGTCTACCCCGTTGGCGATGACGTGAATAGGGGTGGATTGAAGCTGACATGGTTGATAGATCATTTTGGTGCATGTGATCGGCTGGACGAGGATTCAGTTGATTTTGACAGACAATTGTTATTTCACATCCGGGCACATTTGGTTATGATTATTGGTTCTGTCTTTCCCAACGCATCTGGGAACAGGCTCCAGGTTGACTTCTTAGANTAGGCTCAAACGCATTACTGCTAGAACCGCCAACATATGGCTCACTGTTACCTCCTCCACTAAAATAATAATCTGACCAACCCCTCATACCATAATCTGGTAACCGACTCCTCTCATACATTGTGTCGTAACTTGATTGTGTGGGTTAGCTAGGCTGTGAGTAACCGCCCTGATGATATGAAAATACATCATCTTGTACTATTTTTTCAGCATCCACAAATAGAGATACATCACCCAACCACATCTGCATCTGCCTAGGAACACTCAACATCCTCCTCACATCATCATCACATCATCATCACAATTAACACTAGCAATGTAATATCCACTTACTACATTACCAAGACCTAATCGAAGATATTTAAAACTCATCTTCACATTCCAATGTGAACTGCCAATCTGCATTATTCGATACACAATCGCATTCAACTCATCATAAGAGGTTCCCCATTTAATATACTGCATTTTCTGGGGATCTATAGAATATCTGATATCATCATCCCGTCTAATTATTTCACCGCCCCAGAAAAAATTTACATTCACTAAATCTTTCATTAGCCTACATTTTAAACAATATTTTAAATTATTTAATAACAAACAAATATTAATAAATAACTAATAATTTATCAAAAACCATTTTTTCTTATAAGTAAACATATATTAATATATCTTTAACAACTTATTGATAACAAACTAACAAATTAAATTACTAACAATTTATATCACTAACAGATCTATTCACCACAAAGTTAGACTAACTATTTAATGTATATACATTTTAATCTCAAAATCAATCTAATTAATTGTGAACTGTTGTCCATTAACATCTCAATTATTACTAAAGCAGTACATATGAAAATGATAATGCAGATAATAGGTTAAAAATAAAGACACAAATGGCAGTAAACTCCTAAAAATTTCAAATCTAACAATCCATTTGTTGTATAAATCAAAACAAAAAATATGGAAGATATAAATTACTAAAGAAAGAAGAGAGAATGTACATTATACTTGTGGACGCAGGAAATGAAATGAAATGGATTGCTGTATAATATAGGCACAGTTGCCTTGAAATGTGTGGAATTGCAGATTTCATTTAGATAAGATTACAAGCTTGTGAATGGCGAACACAATTCAACTAGAATTATGTGTGGATTTTTTTTTTTAGTGTTCGCCAGTGTAGATGGTAAACACTTTACAAAAAAAATTAAATGAAGCTGTTTTGTTCGCCACTGGAGATTGTGGACTAGTAAGGAAAATTAGGTTTTAAACGTATAGATTAAAACGACATCGTTTTATTGTTAATTTTTTTTCATTACTGTTCGTCGTTCAAGACTGCAAACAGCCGATTGTTTCTAGTGTAGTGTTCGCCACTGCAAATTGGAGACAGTTATTCAAAAATTCTATCTGTGTTCGTCACTGGAGAGTGAAGACTAGTAAGAAAAAAAAAATTGTTAATTGTGTACGCCGTTGAAGATTGTATACATATAAGCTGATGTTAATTGTGTTCAACTAAGTATGTTGGTCAAAAAGTGGAGTTTGCTGTACCATTTCTGAAAGAAGTTGAACTGATGTCCCATTTTTGAAATACGAACCTCGTCAATGTAACTGTTATGAAACGGTGCCCGAGTTTTGTATACACGGTTCTGTGTCTAAATTTACAGCTAACAATCTAGATACATGAACTTTGGTTTGCGTGTTGCAACTCAAATACAACCATACTATTGACAATCATCCTACTTCATTTAATGTTTTCATAACAAAAAAAGAGTTCTTGTCCAGGACAACTGTGCACAAGGCTGAGGTGTCAGACTTTGTCCATCAAACAAAGAACAAAGANGTCCAGGACAACTGTGCACAAGGCTGAGGTGTCAGACTTTGTCCATCAAACAAAGTACAAAGAAAACTTAAACCAATGACAATCAACTTGCAACAAAATACATATTCTAGCAAATCAAGTGCAGTAAGCTTTACAAGCTTGCCATAGTGTACCAAAAGCATTTAGTTCTAGGAGAATTTACAAGCTTGGTTCTTTAGAAAGATATCCTAATTCCAGGATCCAAAATAACCAGTCTGAAAACATCAGTTATGGATTTTTACAAGCATAATTCTGAGAGAATGTATTCTCCAGTAAGTTGGTACTGCAGGAGGATAAATAGTTAACTTTGGCTGGCACCAGTTAGCCGTGAAGAGCGCCGAGTTGTCCTCATCTCAGATTTGATTGTGCAAGTCTGAGAGGGACCAGATCCGCTAGTGTCATCTGCAGCTCTGCTGCGTCTCTGCTTCTTTCTCAAGGGGGGTACAGGGGGTGGTTGGTTTTGAGAGTTTCCATTTTGCAACTCCTCGTCGTTTACTACAAATTCACTTTTGGGCACCGTATACTCCCACTGAGTGCCACAACCCGGACAGATTCTTTCAGTCTGCAAATAATAAGTGTATTAGATGATTTGACATATATCCAAAAGTTTTATTATCGATAACGAATATGACAACAGGAAAATTAGACATATACCCTTCTTTGGGAAAATTTCCTCGGCAAACAGTAGTTATGGATGCGAACGGTACAACTTTCATTTGAACATGGATCTGCCTGAAAACAATTATCAAAAGCAAATATATATCAGACTCATCTAAGGGCGGACAACGTTATCTAGACCTTCTATATCATCAGATAAAGCGTCATAAACAAAACTATGAAGTTTGAATTACGCAAAATGACATGTACAAAAAAGACAGGTTCCTAAGCAAGCTAAATAGCAGGTTAAGGAGACACACTGAGCACTAAAACGTTAATTTGGTAAAAGTACTATATGCATAGATATGATTGCTCCTGCATTGATTCTATACAGGAATTTCAAAAAGATGTTAAATGTGATATTGCCATAGAAAAAGAACAAAAGGTAAAGCAATTTTCCTGTAAAAAACACACGTGTATTACAAAACTATATAGAGCTTGTATAAAGTAAAGGTACTCATGCAGTCCTGAAAATATTTTGGCTAAAAGAGAGAGCTAGAAGAGGGACCTTCACTCCAGCCTCATTACAGACATCACAAGCAGGAACCTCATTATTACGAAACCAGCTCCGCAAGTCCAAAAAGGATCTAACACCAAGCCCAATCCTACCATCTGAGGTTGCACATAGCCATTTATCACGTACTAGCTCATCAAGAGTTCGTTCCTTTTGGGACAGAGAAAAATTCCTGAAAGCAGCAGGAACCTGAGATGAGCCCCCTTGCGACTCTGGTCCTCCTCCATTAGGAACCTGGATACACCAAACACATGCTAAGAGAAACAATTGCAAGAATCAATATTCGAGAATTTTTTTCAGGTTGTGTTGCGAATTTTCATATTTAGTTATAATGAATATAGTTTTTTCTGTCAAGAAACTAAATCAACCCTTGGCTTTTAATCGTGACTAGACTAGCTGGAGCAGCATATTCAAAAAAGAAGGGGGCGAGATAAGACCAGATAACTAAAATAATAAGAGAGAAGTTTCGGTTTTTTTCGTTCAAGATTAAATAAACACGCATTCTGTCTACATAAGCGAGCGGTGAGCCTTTTGTTACATCCTACACACATATAGCCTTCGTAATGAAAGTACTAAATGCTTTGTACAAATTCCAAGTTTGTATAAGATAAAAAGTAAAGAAACCAGGAGAACAAGGCATAACATATACACTTACTAGAAGTTATGGTAGCAGTATTTTTTTATTGTATTAGATATTAATAAGCAAGGTAAATGGGAAATCATAAATCACGGGGAAGATATTTGCAAGTGAAACAACAATGTATATATTTATGGTCTATGGATAGATGCTTATGGAAACATTTGAGATAAGCAAGGGATAAGTACCTGATTTTCCAACCGTGTATTAAGAGCATCAATATTGGAAATGCTACCCTGAGCTGTATTGTCTTGTATAATGGCTTCAATCTGATATTTAGTACTTGCAGGTCAGAAACTTTGAGCAAACTACTGATATAATTATTCTGTAAATAAACTGACAAGCTCAAAGTGTTCCATATAAATATAACAGGATAAAATAGGTTCTTTAGCTCTGATATATAAAAACAGCTAAGCATTTAAATTCAGAGAGTAGGCATGAGTCATGACCCATAACCTTATACATTCAATAGTGAGTGCCTTTACCTTTGATAATGTTGCATTAGCAGAAACATGGGGCAAACTAATACTATTGATACAAGGAAAACTGCTTACATAGAGTTGCTTAAATATGAGTTTCCACCCAAGAGCATTACAGTGGGAGCTGAAATAGGTAGCATTCTAAAAGTCTACGAAGGTAACCATGTAATAAAAAGGTAAAATTGTTAAATGCAGTAACAATCGATATATTATAACTATTCAAATATATTCCACGCCTGATAATTAATCCTTGTGAAATATCACGTTGACAGGAAATGGGGCAGGATTGGAAATCTTGTACTCAATATAACTACTTTCTTCATTAAATTTCTCCACTTTATAGATTCTAAAATAGCTATTAGAAAAAAGTTCAAACAATAATTTAAAGTGTGGTGTATTACATGAATCCTAAAAAAACATTCAAACAACCAAAAATACACACAATTAAAGGTAGAACAGCACGTACAATTCCTTTATAGAAAGCAATTTGAGGAACCGTGTACTTAGTACCAAGCTTGGACTGTTCATCTGCAACATTGTTAACCACTCCATAATATACAGTGCCATCATACTGGTTTCTGAATGCCCGTAACTCAAATTGCACATAAGCAAGACTGGAATTTATCTTCTTAAGATAATCATGGAACAATCGATCATTATCTGGTAACAAAAAACAAAATAAAATTAACAAAGCGACGATCAAGAATCACCAGTACAGGTATTTCCTTTACAAACTTTACTATTATTTTCACAAAAACCGGTCTGCATAACTATGATACGCAAAAATGCGTAAGAAGTAGCATTTACTTGAGCTAGAGACTGTTCTGCATCGTTAAATACCTTGATAGTCGATACAATAAAAGCTAATACAACAGAAAGTATAAAGTTGTGGTCTTTTATAATTATCGACTAATCCATTGCAAACTCTAAGAAATGAAACGCAATAACTAATTACGATATACAAAATGCGCAAACAAGTAGCTTTTACTTGGTTCCACGTCATTAAATTCATCTACTTTTATATGCAGTCTTCTATTATCTATTACGAATTAGGCCAGTTTAGATTAAAAGCTACTTGTTGGGCCGAGGGTACTATTGGGCCATGTTNATTACGAATTAGGCCAGTTTGGATTAAAAGCTACTTGTTGGGCCGAGGGTACTATTGGGCCATGTTTAGATTTGAAACAGCATTTAAGTTATCCATCTAAAATAACTGTGTAGCCCAATAGTAAACCCAACATTTTAGATCCAGTTCACCTTGGTATATATATAACATTCTCTGTATCTTTTCTAGTTATGAAATGAAATGAGTAATTTGCACTGTATTTTTCTTCTTCTGCATTTTATTGTCTTTTTAGTTGGCTTATAACTTTAATTTCCTGTAGAATTAGTGTCTAGTTTGTTACAAATTGGTATCAGAGCTAGCGTTTCTCGGCATCACAACTTCCATGGCGCAGAAATTTAATATGCAAGAGATGAGGTCAGTCTTTCAGCACTTGAATGATTCACACCTGAAAATGATAAGAATACTTATCATACTGTTGCAGAATAAGAATGAAGAGACTGGTGAAATATGGAATGATATGGAAGAACGGAAAGTGTTGAAATCTGATTCACCTTTAGATATAAGATCTTTGGATGTGGAGAGAGTGTTTGATGAAGGTGATGGCTTAAGAGGGAAGGTATTAATAATTAGTTCTTTAAAAGAGGTCGGGGAAGATGGTGATGTGAAAAAGAATGGAGAGGAAAATGATTTTGAAGCAGGTGATGATGCTGAGAACAAAGTAATGTGGAACATCTTTATGGGTTTTCCATGTTTGATGGTAATGATCCAAGACAATAGAAATTAAAGGCTGTCAAATGCTTTAGCTTCGAGGATACTGAAAACAAAGGCCTTAATGTGATGCGAACTATTAAAGGACCTACAACACATGCTATTGTTTATGGGTTGAATAAGAAGTTTAGCAAAGTGGGTAAGAAGAAAGTGCATATTTATGACCCTGGTGGAAGCACAATTGATATATTTTCACTTGTTATTTAAGAGTCAGTTTCTAGAGGTGCAAACGATAATAAAAGGATCGCAAATCATTTTATACAAAAGTATAAGAAAAAGAAGGATATTATTGGTAAAGTCGGATCCTTAAGAAAAGTGAGGACTGCTTGTGAGCAGGTAAAAAGAGTTCTTCCTTCAACTGTTAAAATAGCAATTGCGATTAACTTTGCCTTTGAGCGTATTCAATTTTACACAACGAATAAGAAGGCTAAACTTTAGAAGATCAAAAAGGATCTTTTCTGGAAGTATAGAAAACTAGTAGAGAAGTGTTTGAGCGATACTGAGCTGGACAAGAATTACATTTATAATGTCATAGATAATGGAAGTTCTCCTATAATTCTAAAGGCTACAATTTTGAGAGTAAAAGCGGATGAGAAGGTGCAAGGATTGTTATTGTGGGATGTTATATCATTTACACTTGATTTTGAGAATGTGGGAGGGTTTGCAACTATCTTGATTTGCAGGGACAAAATATCCTAACCCTGTCTTCTCAACATACTCTAATGATTACGCAGATGTTTCGGTCCAGATGTTTAAAGGCAGAAGCATCATTGTATGTAACAGCTATTTATTGAGCCAGTCTAATTTCCCTGGTATCCTGCCTAANGAGTTCCCTGGGATCCTACCTAAGCTAAGGGATGTGACACATATTGCAATATGTTTTGTAAGTCATAAATAACTAATTACGAAAGTAAAAAACAAAAATCATAGAGAGAAATCCAACAAATTCTAGCATCAAATAAAAATAAAAGAGAGACCTGATCTGTTGGCAGTGATTTTAGTAAAAATGGAACGAAATTCAGATTCCTTGAGGGGGCCTCGGGATAAGAGCGATTGAATGAGCGTGTGGTGTCTCCAGCTTAAAGACGACATCGTTTTGACTTGAAGAAACAGAGGAAAGAGAGGTGTGGGAGATTTGCAGATGAAGCCTTAAGCTCTTTAATCATTACAACTCATTGAAAGAGCAATTAGGATTTCAATTTTTAAACCTAGGTCACAGACTCTCAGAGCAGTCGACACGTATGTATGTATGTAATGTATATATTGTACTTTGTAACCCTAGATTTTTCTTTCCAANGTATGTATGTAATGTATATATTGTACTTTGTAACCCTAGATTTTTCTTTCCAAAGGTTTGGGGAAACTCGGGCAAGTTGGCGGGAAATAATAATAAGTGGGCTCCGTAAAAGGAAAAAATATACCTTATTGATTATCGACAGGGGAAGAGTTGTAAAAACATACCTATTGGATTCTTTTTTTTTTATTATTTGTTGAATTATATATTTTTTTAAAAAATATTATTATTTTAGGTTAGTGAATTGTGTTAAGTTATTTTATTTTTAATAGATATTAAAATTTTGAAATTTTATAAGATGCTTGAATTAAATATATTATTTATTTTCTTTAAAATTGTTTTGATATGTGAATTTATTAAAATATATTAATAAACTTACTTTCTAAAAAAAATATTGTATCATTAAAGTTTAGAAATTTTGAATGCAAGATAACTAACTATTCAACTGCTACACAACATTAGGGAGGTAAATGAGCCGATACGTTCACGAACAGTTTGGTTTTTGGGTTTTTGGCTGAAAAAAGTTCAGTTCGATTGTAAGCAAGTCGAACATGAACACAATTTTTAAGTTCGGTTTATAAATAAGCCGAACTTCAACACAACACGGTTCGGCTCAAAAGTTCGCGAACAAGTTCGATTACGTGAACATGTTCGTGGATATGTGTGAAATTTTTCGTGAACTATGTTCATAAATATTTATGATAAATAATAAATAGTTGTGTATATATTTGTTTATAAATTAATTCACTAATTTTTGTACTCATTTATTATTTGATATTATTAAACTTATACATTTTGATTTTAAATACTAATAAGTCTTGTTAAAAAATTTCAAATATATCGTGAAGTGATATTTTACATTATACATGATTATTTTAAGATGGTATAAGGTTTTGTTATAAGATTTAACTCTTAAATAATCTACTTTCTCCTTCAAATCTTAGATTAATTTTTTATAAATTATTAATTGTCAAGTTTGTACTTTGAACTTGGACTTTGGACCGAAATTGTGAGAAATTTTTGTTAATTAATTATTTTGATATTAGAATTTAAATTTATATATTTTACTTGATATCAAAATCTTTAAAAATATACGTAATTTTTTTGTGAGAGTGAGTCTATAAATTAAATTAAGATTTTCATGAATACAAGTTCGTTGACAATATTCATTAGTTGTCTGTAAATAGTAGTTCATGAGATATGTTCGTGAATTGTTTGCGAACATGTTTCCGTGAGTGGTTCGCGAACATATTCGTGAACACTAACGAGAATATTTGACTCGATAAAAGTTCGAGTTCAAGTTCGGGTTCAAAAACATTTAAACGAGCTGAACATTATTAACTTAAAGTTCGGCTCATTTACACCCCTACACAAGATTATGTTTATTAGTATATGAAATTAGTATCAGAACTCGTGTAAGGCACGTGTCTCGTTTGAATTCTCGTGTTTTAATTTTTGTAAATGATTGCATATACATTTTAACTCTCGTAGCAAGACAAAGTTATATTAAACTTTTATTAATCACACATATATTACACTTTCAACTCACTAATAGTCATGTACAGAAATTTAGCAGCTTCTAAACATAATAAATTTACCTCTTTTATTGTGATGTATCACCTGGACAGAGAGCAAATCTTGTGCAGGGAAATGAGGAATGATCCTGCATATATATGTCTCGTGTTGCAACCAAATGATTTTTTAAAAATCTGTAGTAATGTTGTTCGCGACTCCATTTTTAAATTATTTTAAATTTAATATTAACTCGGAGCATTCCTCAAAAGCATTTTAATTTTATGTTAACCGAAAGCATTCCTCAAAATTTTTATCTAGTTTGATTTGGTTTAATTCCCGAGGTATATATATTTTTTTGAGGCCAGAAAGATAAATGTAAACGAAATTTGGGGTTCAGATGTGAGAAGTAAAGTGTCCCCTTATAATCTGGAAATAAGTGTTTATTTCCGGAAAAAGTAAGTATGTATATACTTTTTCTAAAAATAAGTAACTTATTTTCAATTTTGAAAATCATATTTAGTTTTAAAATTCTTCAATAAATATTTATCTTAAAAAAAATTGAAAATATGTAAAAGAAAATTAAAATAAACTACTTATTTTAAATTTAAACTACCCCAAACGGGGCCAAAATATGGTGACAAAACAAACTTAAGTGTTTTCATTCGAGGAGTTTTACATAATTTTCTTTTTCGCTTATAGCTTAACTTAATTAATCTTGTACAAATGGTGAATGGTAAAAATTTAATGTATTATTTTGTATAAATAATAGATTTTTTACAAGTTCTTATGAGGCATCCCTTTGGTTAGATTTTATCTTATTTTAATTTAAAAATAATAATAATTGCTTTATGTATTTTTTTAAATTTATGTTCTTTGTCTTTCTTTTTCTATTCAAGATGAATATTAATTATTATTTTTATTTTCTGTAACAAGTGTTATGTATTCAGACATTAAAGTCTTTGTGACGCTCTCCAAATCCGGGGTCTAGATCTGTGGGTCACCAACCAATCAACAATAAAATATAATAAAATAATGAATCAGAGGCGCACTGACCCCG
>QRFB01005209.1:0-10715 GCA_008931105.1 Oenanthe javanica
TTTCAATCTAATTTTATTAGAATGAACTTTTGCTACAATCTGAAATTCAAATTGAACTTCAGCATCTGGTTCTGGGAAAAATTACAATTGTAAAACTCACAAAACACTTATCAAATGTGGTTGTGCATAAAATATATAGACAACATGTTCTGTGCACATGCTTACATAAGATAGATTAACTATAATTAGAAAAAGACAAGACATGCTTTACATTTGACTGATATCTATTTCTAGCTAACACTTTTGTGACAGTCTATTACATCCAGCCTTATACCTTCTGTCATTTGTCTTGACCGACTTCCCAGCTTCATTGTAGACTTGTCTCTATCTTTGCATGCTTGACTTATCCTGTAAAAACAGAGCTTCAGAATTATCTGACTTGTTCTGCAATTTTCATTGAAAGTAGCTCCTTGGTGCAGTCGAGTACTCTGTTCAAAATATTTCGAGAAGTCATAGAAGTTTACTTCTCGATTGAGTACTGGCTATGACAACTCGATTGAACTATGAATGTCTAACTTCTCGAATGACTAGACTTCTCGATTAAGCTACTCCATTTGATGACTTCTCGATTAAGCTAGACTTATCGAATAGACACTTGAAGTTGTGACTTCTCGAATGCTCCTTTTGCTAACTTCTCGAATTGATTTTCTTTTCTCACTTCTCAAATGATTCACAATTGACACTACTCGAATGACTTCAATACTTGACTTGTCGAATGGTTGATTTCTCGATCGAGTACTGAGCTGTTGAGTGTGTTTTGAGACTTCTCGAAATGTTCTCATAGATTTGACTTCTCGAATAGTAGACTTCTTGACTGAGCAATTGCCTTAGTAGAATTCTCAGATAGCTTTCCTTATTTCTCCACCAGTCTTCTTTGTCTTGTTGCATGATTCAGCTTGAATCTTCTAACAGACTTTATTTTTGACTTTATTTATAATTGAAAGACAAACTAAGTAGACTTCTATCTGCAATTTTATACAAGAATATCTAAGTCACTGAACTATTACAGAAGTGCAAACTATGTTACAGCAAGACAGATAATTAAATAGGCTAGGCTTGATTTAAGTCCAACAACACCCTAATATTAAATGCGTATTTCATTCGATATTATTAGCCGCTCTTTCGGAATCCGATATTTTTGTAACTAATAATATATATTTTTTAATTTTGCCATTTACCCTCTTATAATACTATTATAAGGTAGGACTATATTATACTTTCTTGTTTGTGTTGTAATATTGTATTATAAAATTAATATGACTTCCTAATGTTATGTATTCTGGTGCTTTTATGCCTCTATTTTTAATCAGCGATAACCTAAAAACAAAATTTTAAATTATAAGAGTTTAAAGATAATTTGTAGAGCGCGATTAGATAGTTTAGGTGGTAAGAACTTATCCTTCCAAGATATGTTTAAACAGATACTTGTACGATTATATATTTAATTATTCAAAAAATGAAGAAGATAACTTGTAGCAATATTGATGAGATTTGTTTTATACTGAACTTATAACTCAGCACTTTCCGTTTTAATTTGGTTAAAATGTGTAATTTCCGGACACCCCAACCGGTATTACGCCAGACCGCCCGAAGGCTCCCGTTTCAATTTGCATTTGAACTATATTAATCTCTCATTTATAATTTGTACGATCCTGATTCCTAATTCGGATATAAGAATATTAGTTTGAAAAATCGAGTCTTATGGGATCAGGTTTTAAAGCTAAAAGAACAATGCAAAATTTTTTGTGTCAATTATATTCTGAATTTTAGATAAGATATATTTTACCCGTATAAATCGAATCATGATTCGTGTCTTATATTATACTCAAAGGAGTTTGCGATTCTTCATACGATTAAGGTTATGTTCATTTCGATGGAATGAAATGAAATTTATATTCTTATATATGTGAGATTATGAAAAATATTTATAATTTTCATTTTTTCTTTCATTCCGTTACTTACTATTTGAACTAAAATTGTAATCCACACATTTTGGAAGGAATTCTCCATTCTATTTTTTCATTATTTTTCTATAATTCTCATTATAGAAAATTTAGAGGGATTTTCTCGTATTTATTCATAATTTCACTCATACATTTTTTTTCTTCCTATAATATAATATTAGTTGTCACTTTAATTATTAAAATTATTCTCAATAGTATAAAAAAATAATAAAATCCAATTGGGCCAAACCCGAGCCCATCAAAACATAAAACCGAGTAGTATAAATGATAAGACCAAAGAATAGATAGATAGATAGTAACCAAACGGGCCCTAGGTTTACAAATCTGAAAACTACAGCATAGTCGTCTTGGATAGCTACCGTGCTTCAACACAAAGACAATCTTCAACACCATCGTGTTTCAATCAATTCTACCGGTATATACATACACACACATACACACACATATTTATCTATTGTCTTCACTGTTATTTTATAGTTTAAAGCTCCATTTTTATACATATACATGTATGTAATTGTTTCATGATTTTTAGGGTTTTGAGTTTATGTAAGTTATGATTTGTATGTAATTAGCTATTGGTGATTGTTAAGTTTTGATTAATTAGGTTTAGGATGAGAGTGTGTAAGCCGATTAGGGGAATTTAAGTTGTAGGCTTCAGTTTCGGTTTTTTCGGGGTTTTAGTAATTGTGTTTCTGTTTCTGGTGTGATTTGTTATTGTTTTCAGGTATTTTGGGAGATTTTTTTGTAGTTTGTAACTTTGTATTGTCACTGAGATTGGTAGGGTTAATGAGATATGAGTGTGTAAGTAGTTGTTTTGCGCCTTGCTTGGTAGTTATAAATGATTTTCTTTTAAATGTCTTGTACATATGATACGGTTTGATATCAAAGAATTTAATGACGTATTGAGAGATATTGTGTTGTGTATACGTAGAAAGTTATCATTTGGGGTCGTGATAGGATTGATTTTGGAGGGCGGTCAGTTTCGGTTTTTTGGGGTTTTAGTAAATGTGTTTCTGTTTCTGCTTTGATTTGTTATTATTTTCGGGCGTTTCGGGACATTGTTTCGTAGTGTGTATTGTCATGGAGATTGGTAATATAGGGTAAACGAGTTATGAGTGTATAAGTAATTGTTTTCGCGCCTTGCTTGGTAGTTCAAATGATTTTTTAGTGTCCTGCCCATGCGATATGGCCTGATATTGAAGGATTTAACTCAAGAGATATTGTATTATGTATACGTAGAAAGTTATTGTTTGGGTATGTGATAGGATGAATTTTGGAGTGCGGTACTTTTTGTATCAGGTTAAGTGTCTAGAGTTTAAAAAGGTTGATTTCTAATTAATTTATATAACTTTAAGTTCAAATTAGCTGAATATTTAATCATCAACTAGTTTAAATTTGTTTAATTTATAAAAGATTTGAACTACATGGCTTGATAGGGTTTAATATTAAACATCGCAATCTTTAAATTTCATGTTTATGAATAGTGAGTCTTGCCTATGTAAATTTGTTTGTTTCACGTCAAGTTTCCATTTCCTACTAAATGTTAACCATGCATTATTGTAATTTGCTTAAGTGTCATTGTTTGGATTCACTAAAGAAATGCCGTTTTGTTTGTTAGTATGGGTGACAGTGAGACACTGGTAACTCAGACAGCATCTGTGATGGCGTATACATCCACTGAATACGTCTCAGCAGATAATGTTAATGAAAATGCCGTTTCTGATGCTGGAGTTGTTGGAGATGTACCTACTAATACTTCCGCAGGAAGCGGAGATGTGAAAGTTTCTACTGATGCGATGGTGGCAGATAATACATCTGAGCACACTCATAAGCAACCTGATGAAAATGCAGACCAAAATCTCGTCAAGGAGGAGGTTCCTACTACAACAAATGATGTTAGTGAAAATGTTGCCACTTCTGCTGGTGATTTAATGGATACATCGCATGTTTCTGCTTACAATTCTTTAAATGGCATTGATGCAACCGAAGTTAAAAATGTTGTCTCAGCTGGTATTGGTGACAATGGGACTGCTTCAGTTGTCAATGATTTCATTTCCAATGCTCCTGGTATACCTCTATACATCTTCTTAAATGTTATAATTGTGAACATTTACATTCCACATAGTAGTCTTGTGCTCTGGCATGTTAGTAATCTTTGGCTCTGGCATGTAAGATTTGAGCTATGCTTGTTTTGGTATGCATTAGTTAAATATTATGTTTGTACGATGGATAAGACAGTGAATTATGGCCTCAGATTTTTCATTAATCAGTATTTTTGTTTTACAGCTTTTGAGGCAAATGTAGTAATCTTCAATACATTCTTTGACTACAAATATTTGTCAAGGGCAAGTATTTTGGTGCTTGATATAGAGTTTCAAATGGAAGTAGTATGTTTGAGGGTCTAGTCAGAATTGTCTAAAATGTCCAATACTCTGTCATCTTGCAAATTGTTTCATTTAAAAGAGTAAACAGTTCCGCTGCTGCATTTTTCTCTGCTCAGTCATAGAAGTTAATAAGTCCCCTACTGGATATTTTTGAACTTGTCTCTTACTTTCTGTGGAATATCTTGCTGGCAGCATTGTCTGCTGAAGAAGAACGGCTTTGGAGTATAGTAAAAGCCAATTCTCTGGAATTTGATGCGTGGACTGCCCTGATAGAAGAGACTGAGAAAGTAGCAGAGGTATGGAAAAATTGTACTTCTAGCATAAATAGGGACAATGTCTTGTTGGAGAATCTCCAAGAGGCTCTTTACTTTGTTTCTCAAATTAGAAAAGGAGTGCTTAACAAAATAAGGCTTTGAAAGGCTCTAAATGGCTCTTCAATATTTAAGAGCCTCATTTCCCTCATTTTGAGGAGCCTCTAGCCCCTCCTTATATATTATTTTTTATTAAAAAGGATTTTACTCTTTCTTATACATATATTTGCTTTATCTCAGGGACACATATCGAAGGTCCGTAAAGTTTATGATGCATTTCTTGCGGAATTCCCTTTGTGTTATGGTTATTGGAAAAAGTATGCAGATCATGAGGAACGTATGGGCTCTACTGACGAAGTTGTCGAGGTTTATGAACGGGCAGTACAAGGAGTAACTTATTNTGTATGGGCTCTACTGACAAAGTTGTCGAGGTTTATGAACGGGCAGTACAAGGAGTAACTTATTCCGTAGATATGTGGTTGCATTATTGTGTTTTTGCCATCAACACATATGGAGATCCTGACACTATTAGAAGGTAAGGACACATCATGTTTGTAAATGAAAGACTGACTACCTACTGTTTTGAGCGGTTTAACGAGTGCCGCATGGGTTTATCTTATATGTTTTTGCATGCAATAATCAGAATTTGTTTTTATGGNCGGGTTTATCTTATATGATTTTGCATGCAATAATCAGAATTTGTTTTTATGGATTTCAGGCTATTTGAACGTGGTTTGGTTTATGTTGGATCAGACTATCTATCTTATACTATTTGGGATAAATACATCGAGTATGAATACACTCAGCAGGAATGGTCTCGTCTTGCCATGATCTACACACAGATATTAGAGAACCCTAATCAGCAACTGGATCGTTATTTCACCAGGTGATTACATGCTCTCTTTTATTGTTATTATTTAGCTTGTTACTTAGCTTTCCTGGAGCTTACTTGAATATATGATTCTTATTACAGCTTCAGGGAACTAGTAGCACACAGGCCTCTGTCGGAGTTAAGAACTACTGAAGAAGCAGCAGCTGCTGCTGCTGCTGCTGCTGCAGCAGCGGTTGGTTCCACTGGTCAAGAAATTGAGGCCGAGGTTCATCCTAATGCTATGGAGTCGCCTAAACCTGTAAGTTCAGGCATAACAGAAGCCGAGGAGTTGGAGAAGTATATCACGATTAGAGAAGAAATGTATAACAAAGCTAAAGAGTTTCAGTCTAGGATCATTGGTTTCGAAACAGCTATAAAGAGGCCTTACTTTCATGTTCGCCCACTTAATCCTGTAGAACTTGAAAACTGGAATAACTATCTTGATTTTATAGACGCTGAAGATGACTTCCAAAAGGTATTTTACTTCCTTGTTCTGGATGAATCCTCATTTTGTATTTCTGGTTTATAGTTAGTTGGCCTTTTATATGCGTTGACTTACAGTTAGTAATATCTGCCGCATCATTTGCTTTATTGGCTAACCGTTGGACGAAGAACCCTTTAAAAACGGGATATTGAACTTGGACTAAAGCATGGGCCTTCCTTTTGGTTTCTATAAGGCTAAGTACTTCAAACCTTCATTTGTGAGTCGAACATTCTGGGTTGATCGTGTTGTATGGTAAAATGTATATTTAAAATTCTAATGTTATGATGCAGGTGTGTTATCTTCCTAACCATCTGTCTGTCAGGCTA
The DNA here is from genome assembly GCA_008931105.1 of Oenanthe javanica. NCBI lineage: Eukaryota > Viridiplantae > Streptophyta > Magnoliopsida > Apiales > Apiaceae > Oenanthe > Oenanthe javanica. The sequence continues at coordinate 6,341 of QRFB01005209.1, forward strand.
GGAAGGTCCCTCGATACGTATTTGAGGGGCCTCCTTTTTCCATCAACGGAGTAGATCTTACTCGTTACTCCTTAGCCCTCTCTGTTTCAGATTTTTTATTTGAATCACATAAAACATTAATAGGAATTCTGAACCTCTATAATTTTTGGGGCCAGGTTGTCAAGCTATATGAACGATGCCTGATTGCTTGTGCCAATTATCCCGAGTATTGGATCCGATATATATTGCACATGGAAGCCAGAGGAAGTACAGATCTAGCGGAGAATGCACTTGCTCGTGCTACTCAAGTCTTTGTCAAGGTATGGGAACATGTCTTTGATTATGAAGAAATAATTACCATTATTGTGTATGTTTGTTGTTTGGTAAATAGAGTGCAACTAGCACCTTTACTCTCTGTCTATCTCAGTGGTTCTTCTGAGATATACATTTGTAACCACCGAATGAATTTTTCAGTGTCTCAGTTGTTTCTGATGTCTGCAGAGACGACCAGAGATTCACCTTTTTGCTGCTCGATCTCGAGAGCACTCTGGCGATATCCCAGGGGCACGGGCAGCTTATCAACATGTGCATGCTGAAATTTCACCAGGTCTCCTGGAAGCAATTGTTAAACATGCGAATATGGAACATCGACTGGTAAGACTATTAAACCAAGTATTTGACAACAAACTATTGTTTCAGTAATATATGTTTGTAAATGGTTTTTGGTAATTTTGCAGGGGAATGCTGAAGATGCATGTTCCTTGTATGAACAGGCCATTGCAATTGAGAAAGGAAAAGAACATTCCCAGACCTTGCCACAGTTGTTTGCTCAGTACTCTCGATTTGTGTATTTGGTACGTCTTGTCCCTACCTGTTAGGACACTGGACACTAGTGCTTTGCAGCTCTTTCACTCTTGTAAAATCTAGTTGGAAATATTTTTTCCATAAATTGTACAATAAATCTATTATGTGAACAAATAAATCAAAGTTTTAGGCAATTATTTTCATTCTTGTAGTTCTTTAAGTCATGGTAGATGCCTTGTACTTGGTATCTGAAGTTCTATCTTATTGTTTGTCATAGACCAGTCATGTGTTGACNGAGTGCATGTGCTGACTTATACATGTGTTGCTTTTAGGTTTGTGAGAAGGTGGATAAAGCAAGGGAAATTCTTGAGCAAGCACTTGAGAACTGCCAACCATCAAAATCCCTTTTGGAGGTTGCCCATCTCTCNACTCTCTCTCTCTCTGTGTGTGTGTATGTGTGTTTGTGTGTGTGTGTATGTGTATTCACACATTCAAACAACTAACAAGTACATATATTGATGGATAGATTTAATTTCATCGTTTGCAATGCTTTTTGAACTTGAACTCTTTTGTTTGTAATATTGCAGGCATTTATTTATTTAGAATCAATCCAGCCAACGCCAAAACGGATAGAATTTCTTGATTCATTGATCAATAAATTTATTGCACCTAATCCTGATAATCCTAGTGCTGCAAGTTTTAATGACAGAGAGGAGCTATCCAGCATTTTTCTAGAGGTATGATGATGTGGTTTTATTGAGGAATTGACAACCTCCAAAATATTAGTTATTTCCAAAATATTAGTTATCGAGTGAAAGTGCTTATTGAGTGAAAGTGCTTATGNCGTAAGGAGCAGCTGTTCAGAATTTCAAATTATCTGACTTATACTATTGTACCCACTGCGGGCTTTTGCAGTTTTTGGATCACTTTGGGGATGCTCAGTCTGTTAAGAAGGCTGAAGATAGGCATGCCAAACTCTTCTTAGTGCACAAGAGCACATCAGAGTCCAAAAAACGTCATGCAGACGACATTCTGCAATCTGACAAAGCAAAACTAGCAAAATCTGGCGTTTATTCATCCTCCCCATCAGTGATCGGTGCCTATCAAAGCACACAAAACCAATGGCCAGCAGGTTATGGTGCACAACCTCAAGCCTGGCCTCAAGCTACTCAAGCCCAAGCACAGAACTGGACCCCTGCGTACACCCAGCAGCAGGTATATGTTTTGTGTATGGTGTGTAACTGTCCTGAATGTCTTTCTTTGTTTTTCATAAATTATATCCTGATAGTAAATTGTGTGCCACAAGATTTTAACTTTCAGAAAGCATCTCAAGTTGCCCATCCCTTTTTACATTGTATTTTGTGATATTCTTTTCTTAATTATTTTTGTTTCAGTTGGTTCATTTAATAGGTTTTGATCTTGTATTTAACGTCTGAAAGCGTATTTGTAAAAAAATAACAACCTTTATCATCTAGTTGCTATTATAGATAGAAAAACTAATGCTATGCCTGAATTTTGAGAAAAATGCCCTTGCAGTTTGTCACTTGAACCAGTGCCTCGATTTTCTTAAATGCGAAAATACTTTATTTTTTGGATGTATGTTGTTCGTTAATTGGTAAGCTTATATTTAAATGAGAAAGCGGAAGCAAAGAGTAATTGAATTTAAGTCTTTGTTTAATGATTATCGTTTTTGTTGTTAGAAGACGAAGTCACTAACAGATCCAAAATCACACTAGTGGGATTCACCTGAAAGCCTAAATCGAAATGCATACTCTAAATCTTTTATTTGACAACATGTGATGTTTTATGAATCTGTANCCGTTTTTGTGTTAGAAGACGAAGTCACTTACAGATCCAAAATCACACTAGTGGGATTAACCTGAAAGCCTAAATCGAAGTGCATACTCTAAATCTTTTATTATTTTTTATTTGACAACATGCGATGTTTAATGAATCTGTAGGCTGCATATGGTGCATATGGAAATGCGTATGCCCAGCCACAACCACAAGTACAAACATCTGTGCCCCAAGCTGCCGCTGCTTATGGTGCCTATCCTCCTGCATATACAGTTCAGGTAACTAAGATGCAATTATATGTGGACCATATTTGCTTTATAAATATATGGCTATGGCATGCATCTCCCCCTTATTACTTTCTCTAAATGTCTCGTCCTTTAACAGGCTTATCCCCAGCAAACTTATGTGCAAGCAGCTACGCCAACAGCTTTGGCTCCAGCACAGCAACCTGCTGCTGCCGCTGTCGCCCCACAAGCATATTATGGCAGTTACTATTGAAGTGTCAAAATGTAGAGCATATGATTCTTCAGTTTGTAGCCAAGATTTTATTTTGTTATTGGGTCTTCTTGCGGCACCATGTAGTTAAAACATTAATTTGAACAGACTACTGTGTTGAGGTTGTTAGTTTAATTGACATGTTTTACCAGTTTTTATATTCCTTGGCATAGTGCAGACTGGGGGAGTGATGCTTGCCGAGTGAGGAATGATTGCTGTCTTTTCACTAGAATATGTAGGTTGTTTTGTGGTTTTGGTGAAAGGTCAATTATGACATGTATCTGCGACACTTGAAATAGAAAATATAATTTTAGGTGGCATTGCAATTTAGCTTATATAATTTTTTAGAAAATACTGTATAGTATTGGATTATAAAAACCTTCCTCGGGAATTAAAATAATGTTGAGGTGACTAATAAAGCATGCTCGTTATAAGTAATGACTAATCTTTTTGGAAAAAATTGGATATCAGATTAATAACTCTATTTTTCCTACAGGTACATTTTCAACAACTCAACTATTCCTTGCCCCTGATTTCCATAATCTTCTTGTTCTATTAAACATAACTAAACTGGGATGTTAAATCGGTTAAATACTAATTTCTATATAAAATTTGTTTGATTATTTTTGTTTCCCCTTTGATGCTGTTTTAGTTATGAGATGACACAACAGAACAATAAGATTATGGAAATAAGGGGGAATAATATTTGAGTTCTTGAAAATGTATCTGTAAGAAAAACGAAGCGATTAATCTGAAATCCAATTTTTGTGTAGTTTTGTATTTCATTTATACTAGCTTATAACCCGTGCGTGGATGAGATTAATAAATTATATATTAATTATTTTATATGATTTAAATATGTAATAATTATTTTTTATTATATCGGTTATAATAATATAATACATAATAAAAATTATTTATAGATAAAATAATAATATTATTTTAATATTCATGGGATTTAATTAATAAGTTTTAATATTCATGATATTTAATTAATAAGTTGTAATTTCAAGTAGAAGTGAATTGAGATATGTTATTAGATTGTTGTACAAAAAATGATAATTATATCATAATTGCATTAAAAAATCATATTAAAAAAATCTTACGATAATAAAAAAAGTTGTATAAAAAGAGGACTTACCGGACGGACGATCAATTGACTAAACTTTTTATTTTTCTTTAAATTTAATTAGGAAATTTTTATTAATAAAAAGAGTTACAAATATATTAGAAATATTTTAATTAAAATTTAAATAAAAGAGTATATTTTAATGTAGGTAAAATATAATATAATTTTAAT
>QRFB01005209.1:11267-27627 GCA_008931105.1 Oenanthe javanica
TTTTAAAATTATATTTTATTAAAATTCAACGGTTAAGATTGTTTCTATGGTTCACATAAAATTGGACGGTCAAGATCTTTTCTATGGTTCACCAGTACCAAACCAACCGACGACCAAAACTTTTAATCTTTCGTCTTTAATAATATAGTATAGATTTGTCAATACAAGGATTGAGGGTCCATGTGTGTAATCCAGTTGGCATGCTTTGACATTGGATTAAACTCTGCTGCTTTAACAAAAAAAATGATTTACATCGAAATCTTCAAAGCAAAAAATGTAAACATTTATCTAATGTTTACAAGTACCACGACAAACTAGAAGATAGGAATTGCTGTCAATGCTATCATCCAAGAATTAACCAAGGAACAGTTCCTTCTTGTTTCTCTCTAAAGATTGAATGAATATTATAAGGGAGCAGTGCTGGAGTTTATGTTGGATCCCAACATATTTTATTTACTTGCTCTTTCTGCTCTTCCAAGTTCCATTTCTAGCTCTTACACTGTTATGCACGTGTGTGTACATTTATATATTCAAACATTACTCACAGTCACACAGGGTGGGAGAGGTAACTGTCTTTCTACTCTTTGTTCTCCTTTTCACTTTCATGCTGTCACACATGCATGCATATATACTGACTCAAACGAGAGAGAGAGAGAGAGAGATTAAAGATCTTTTGTCACCTTGTTTGTAAAGCACTAAACCACATATATAATTCTCTTATTTGCATAGAGTTAAGGGGTTTTACTATTCCTGCCTTATTGGATTCCTGCCTTTTTGGATCCTTCATATTAATGGCATATCCAGCAGCCCCTGTTAGTGCTGATCAGGTGATTATACATTTATGTGTGTGATTAATTTCTTTCTTGTGATGAAGATTTTATTTTATTTTTTGTTGTTAATTGCTTCTTCTAAAGATTGAATCTTGTTTACTTGACCGGGACATATCTACTTGGTATGCCTTGTTTACTTGATTGTTATTGTTTTTTTTGTAGGTGGGTTACTGCTTTGTTCAACAATACTATCAAGTTCTTCAGGGACAATTTGATTATGTTCATAAATTTTACAATGATGCCAGCACAATTATTCGAATTTCTGAGGAATCAACCCATACTGCTTCCGGAATACTGGTGATTTACTTCTTTGTTATGTGCTTTTAAACTTTTACTTCCACTGTTTTATGATCTCTTGAATTTTTATTATCATGTTCATGTATTTTTAACTTCGAATTATGGTTACTTACTGCCTTTGTGGACCACATGGATTGTTATTTAATCTTGCTAAATGCTCTAGTGAATTGTATGCAATGTGTTGATGAAAATTAGTATGCATGTACATATAGATAGTTTTAAGATTAATATCCCATCAATTTTATAAAATTGTGCTTTACATACCTTATCGTCGTTTTTGCTCCAAGAAGCTAATCATCTGATGAGTCGTAATCTTATTTTTTTCATTTATATTTAGTTCGTTTCACTGCTCTGCATTATTGCATGCTTGTCATACTTAGGAGGGCAAGAGGTGCCTGTTTATGATCCAGATAATGACATAGGGAATTATTGTTTCTTTTCTCATGCCTGTGCAGCAAATTAATAAACTTATCACGGCACTGGATTTCACTGGAATTGAGATCAAGGCTATAAATTCTCTTGAATCATGGAGTGGAGGAGTTCTTGTCATGGTTTCTGGTTCTGCAAAATCCTCGAAATTCAGAGGCCGGAGAAAGTTTATGCAGACCCTGCTCCTTGCTCCTCAAGAAGAAGGTTACTTCATTTTAAATGATATCTTTCATTTTCTCTACGTGGAGGTCACTCAACAGCATCCACCATCTGCACTGCCGGAGAGCAGTGTTGATTGCCAACATCAGACACCTATGTTATCGTGTTCTAGAACTGAAGATCAGCATCCAGATCATTATCACAGGTGGAAAGAGCTGATTGCCAGCATCTACATCCTGTCCATTTGGAATATATAGTCGATACTCAGCCAACTACTTCCAATCCCTCTTTACATAATCCAGGTATATAGTTATAATGGGTTGTAAGGCTTATAAGTAATAGCAACATAAAAAAACTAGTCCTTAGCAATTATCAGAAGTTTATAAGTCTGTCGGAAATACAAATTAAACTGAAGTAGAAGTTCCCCACTTATTGGTTTTATTCTTCTAACAAAGTACTAGTATCAAATTGAAGCAGAGTTTTAGTATGGTAATGAATTGAATTTTGATATTTTTTTAAATAATGTTAAGGCATGCATTTGAGAGTGTGCATTTGGTTATGTAGGTTTCCAGTGGTAGTTGAAGTGAATTTGAATTCTCTATGAAAACAAATAGTTTTAATTGTGATATATATGACATCTTATTGATTAATTTAAATTATTTACAGATATTCCTGAACGCGAGGTGGAAGCTAGCGAACATCTTACTTCAGCGCACGTGGAAGAATATAGTCCAGTTGACGAATTAGATCAGCAGCAGGAGCATGCAATGGTATGCGTGGAAAAAGATTCTGCTGAAGACTCATCTTCTCTAAGCTATGAGGCGAATCACGAGCAAGATCTTCCATTTGTTGCTAGAGAGCCACAGCAATTTACTCATGCTTCAATAGTATGTGCCTCTGTTATTACTGCTACAACCAGTTCTTGTTCATTTCTCACGCCTTTGCTGGATTATTCCTCAAGTATTGAGGCGTCAGAATAATTATCTTTTTTGTGTATGCTTTATTGTTCTGCATGCTGAAATTTGGTCTATTTGCTCTTGTTGGACTAATACATGGTTTTCCTCTCAATTGGGATATATAAACATCTTAACTTGAAGTTGCGAGCTCCAAAGGGGAAAACTGTAACACTGGTTGCTGCTCAGACATTTCCTGAGAAAACATCCATACTTGTTTCTGAGTGGCGTCCAACACCACAGCCAAGTAGTCAGCTGCCAAACTCTTCATCATCATCGCCTGATTCTAGTGTGGAAGCTGTATCAGAAGGTTTCTCTCAAAAAAATGAGATGCTAATCATTGCTTTGTTGTCCTTTCAATTCCAAAACATAGCCTTCACTTTTAATAATAGTTAATAATTGATCATTTGTATATAGGTACATGTTGATATCTTTTTTCTTTCTATTTCCCCAGGAGAATCAAAATCTGTCTATGTCAAAAACTTGCCACTTACTGTGTCCACACTTGATATCTTGCAAAAGTTCGAAATCTTTGGGAGAATAAAGGCTGATGGGGTGCTGATAACGAATCTAATGGTTAATATTGACTAATCTTATCTCTCATGTTCATTTATGTATAACTTACATTTACCTCAAGTGCAATTCTTTTTACAGGATATTGGTATTTGCTTTGCCTTCGTTGAATTTGAAGATGTTCGAAGTGTTCACGATGCAATCAGGGTCTGATCTCCCACCACCGCTAGACTAAATTGATTTTGTGTTTTCCATTTATTCAGTTAGATCTCTTATGTTTCTTATAAAAAATTGATCTACTTATTCTCCCTCATTTATGCATTAAACCTAAAACCCTAGTTTCACTCTTCATGTTTTACCAAGAATAACTTATGAAATTCATCCTTTTGTATAATCGATTTTCCGCTCTTCAGGCATCTCCGATACAGTTGGCTGGGAGGGAAGTTTACATAGAGGCGAGGAAACCAAGTAGCAAGAGTAGCAGCAACATGTCACGTGGAGGAAGTATGTGCCTCAAACTGGTTTGCCTAGTAGAAATCAGGAAGTCATTATTATTACTTCTGCATGCCTTCCCCATATTGCATACGCATTCACATGATTTGGCATATCTTAGTGAGACATGTCCATTCCATACAGATTTATCTGGATTAGTATGTTTCTACTGGATGTTTTTTTACCATTACTTAAAGATGATCTAATATGTAGAGGACCTTGCATTACCGCAACTATTGTCCTTGATGTCGATTGTAAAAAAATGCGGGAAGAGAAAAAAATGTCCCTCTTACTATCACTACTCACTAGTAAGCAAATTTATTAAGAAAATGCTTTGCGGAGAGCCATGAGGCGCACACGCACACACGAGAAAAGATTTTCCTTTAAAAGGTCAAATGAACTCAAATAATACAAAGAAAAGGTTATGCTTTACAAAAATGTGCTGTGCGTCTGTTATGTTTGCCAGGACGAGAGGGGGGCAAAGGGAGTTATCAACATGACGCTGTGAGAGGGAGTTTTGGAAAGTTGTCTTTTGGAAAGGGTGTTCACGGTACATATTGAAAAACATATTGTCATGGCAGCTCAAGAAAATCCTTCTTTTTCTCTTTGGCCAACACATAAGTGATTTTGTTAATCATATTCATATATCACTTGTCAGTTACATCATGCTTTCGAAGAAAGAACTGTTAAAATTGTGCGCTGTTACATAGATTATTCATCGAGTAAATGTTTTGTTAATGGGATCCAGTTTTGCAGGTATGCTTAGAATAATTTTATCTAAGGAAAACTTCTGAATTAATCATGTCAGGGCTTCCTTGTGCAGCTGCTAATCTGTTATGGTATTTTAACTACACTATTCTGTTATGAGTTACATTTATAAAATTGTTATTGCAGAAGAGACTCAAACACAACAGACAAACAGAAGACTTTAATACATTCTATTTACTATAATTACAAGAAATTATATGCCAAGGAAACGGGCATATGTAAATAAGAAAAGGCAACTAAATCAAAATCTTCTGTCCTTTTTGCCATGCATACCTCTTCATTACATGGTGCAATGGAAATAAATCAATCCCTTTCAAGGCCTTGATAACTTTAACAATTTTAGTCCTTCCCATTCCTAAGTTCATCTTCCTTGCACAACACTTTAAGGGTGGACAACCAGGCTGCCCAAGTCGCTTCTGTACGTCTCCATTATCAAGTCCACGAGTCTTTTTCTTTTTCTTTTTGAAGACAACAGCAGCTATTTGTGCAGACTTGGTCGTAGAATCGGATTGAAAAGTGTCCAAAAGCGCATAAATCTCCCATAATGAGTCCATTCTTTCTTCTCCTTCCATCACATTATGCTGCTCCAATAATTTACAGGCTATCTTTCTCTTCCACTCCTTTTCCTTACTCATGAACTCACAAGTCCCAACACTTGAACTCAAACTCTCAAAATTCGACACTCCATTTACAATGTTACCTTTGACAATATCATGGCATGATTTGACACACTGTGTTACATTTTTAGTGCATTCTTCCTCAACTTCAAGAATTTTATCCACTTCTTCCCTCACTTCATCGAAATTCTTGGCCGGGTAATCAACTTTTGATTCCAACACAAGTGTCGAGAACACTTTCGTACCCTCCTCTATGAGTGGGATACACTGCGTATGTTTGGTTTCATTGCATGTTGTCAAAACGAGAAAACTGGATAATGTAGGACTCATATTGCAGTACATGAGAGCCAAAGCCAAGAGGAGAAGAGAGATGGTAACTAACAAAGGAAAAAGAAAAGACAAGAGTTTCAGAAGATATGACAAGCAAACAAGGTGGGAGAAAATGAGAGTTAAAAACATAGCAGAGCCAGAGCAAATGTGAGCTATTTTCAAAATTCTTAATGAAAAGACTTGTGAATGACAAATTGACAATGTTGATAGAGAGGAACATCATATTTGTACAACTAAACTAAACTAAACACAAACTAACTAGGGAAAGAATCACTAATTAGAATGTAATTATCAATAATTTTTACTTGATAAATCATATCTTTGCTAAATCTAAGGATAATTTAGTGACTTAATATTTTTTATCAGACCATTTTCTTGTTGTAATTTTCGAGTCTAAAACGAATATATGTATATGGCAGTTCTAAATTTCCTTACAAGTGATTAGTTTAAATTTCGAAATCAGTAGATTGGACATACTATGTGCCCGTTTGACTTAACTTATAATCTGGAAATAAGTGCTTATTTCCAGAAAAAGTAAGTATCTATGTACTTTTTCTGAAAATAAGTAACTTATTTTCAATTTTGAAAATCATATTTGATTTTAAAATTCTTCAATAAATATTTATCTAAAAAAATTTGAAAATATGTAAATTTTTTTTAAAATAAACTACTTATTTTAAATTTAAGCTACCCCAAACGGGGCCTATATTAGATGATATGTAGTCTTCATGTCTTCATATATATAAAAATTAAATTTACCATAAAAGTAAACAAAAATAATGAAATATATAATAATATATAATCTTGTGAGAACATTTTCAATGTGATACACATTTTTTCTTCAGATACTCATATTCATAAAATATATACTTACAAATACTAACAAAAAAGATGTTAACTATCGATAATATGGTAATTTCAGTTAAAAAAGTTACTAAAATTAATTTCGATAAATTAATAAAATTGATTAATTTTAAATCATCAATTTATAGTATTTTTTAGAAATGTAAGTTTATACTCCAAAAAAAATAAATATTAAACTCACCTTATTTATGGTGCAACAGTATGATTCAAATATTCAATCCATTTGTAATGACAAGTGAATGGCTGTAAATATTACACACTCCTCTCTCCCACAACCACCTTCCAAAAATCCCTTAAACCACNCAGTTTTGCAGGTATGCTTAGAATAATTTTATCTAAGGAAAACTTCTGAATTAATCATGTCAGGGCTTCCTTGTGCAGCTGCTAATCTGTTATGGTATTTTAACTACACTATTCTGTTATGAGTTACATTTATAAAATTGTTATTGCAGAAGAGACTCAAACACAACAGACAAACAGAAGACTTTAATACATTCTATTTACTATAATTACAAGAAATTATATGCCAAGGAAACGGGCATATGTAAATAAGAAAAGGCAACTAAATCAAAATCTTCTGTCCTTTTTGCCATGCATGCCTTTTCATTACATGGTGCAATGGAAATAAATCAATCCCTTTCAAGGCCTTGATAACTTTAACAATTTTAGTCCTTCCCATTCCTAAGTTCATCTTCCTTGCACAACACTTTAAGGGTGGACAACCAGGCTGCCCAAGTCGCTTCTGTACGTCTCCATTATCAAGTCCACGAGTCTTTTTCTTTTTCTTTTTGAAGACAACAGCAGCTATTTGTGCAGACTTGGTCGTAGAATCGGATTGAAAAGTGTCCAAAAGCGCATAAATCTCCCATAATGAGTCCATTCTTTCTTCTCCTTCCATCACATTATGCTGCTCCAATAATTTACAGGCTATCTTTCTCTTCCACTCCTTTTCCTTACTCATGAACTCACAAGTCCCAACACTTGAACTCAAACTCTCAAAATTCGACACTCCATTTACAATGTTACCTTTGACAATATCATGGCATGATTTGACACACTGTGTTACATTTTTAGTGCATTCTTCCTCAACTTCAAGAATTTTATCCACTTCTTCCCTCACTTCATCGAAATTCTTGGCCGGGTAATCAACTTTTGATTCCAACACAAGTGTCGAGAACACTTTCGTACCCTCCTCTATGAGTGGGATACACTGCGTATGTTTGGTTTCATTGCATGTTGTCAAAACGAGAAAACTGGATAATGTAGGACTCATATTGCAGTACATGAGAGCCAAAGCCAAGAGGAGAAGAGAGATGGTAACTAACAAAGGAAAAAGAAAAGACAAGAGTTTCAGAAGATATGACAAGCAAACAAGGTGGGAGAAAATGAGAGTTAAAAACATAGCAGAGCCAGAGCAAATGTGAGCTATTTTCAAAATTCTTAATGAAAAGACTTGTGAATGACAAATTGACAATGTTGATAGAGAGGAACATCATATTTGTACAACTAAACTAAACTAAACACAAACTAACTAGGGAAAGAATCACTAATTAGAATGTAATTATCAATAATTTTTACTTGATAAATCATATCTTTGCTAAATCTAAGGATAATTTAGTGACTTAATATTTTTTATCAGACCATTTTCTTGTTGTAATTTTCGAGTCTAAAACGAATATATGTATATGGCAGTTCTAAATTTCCTTACAAGTGATTAGTTTAAATTTCGAAATCAGTAGATTGGACATACTATGTGCCCGTTTGACTTAACTTATAATCTGGAAATAAGTGCTTATTTCCAGAAAAAGTAAGTATCTATGTACTTTTTCTGAAAATAAGTAACTTATTTTCAATTTTGAAAATCATATTTGATTTTAAAATTCTTCAATAAATATTTATCTAAAAAAATTTGAAAATATGTAAATTTTTTTTAAAATAAACTACTTATTTTAAATTTAAGCTACCCCAAACGGGGCCTATATTAGATGATATGTAGTCTTCATGTCTTCATATATATAAAAATTAAATTTACCATAAAAGTAAACAAAAATAATGAAATATATAATAATATATAATCTTGTGAGAACATTTTCAATGTGATACACATTTTTTCTTCAGATACTCATATTCATAAAATATATACTTACAAATACTAACAAAAAAGATGTTAACTATCGATAATATGGTAATTTCAGTTAAAAAAGTTACTAAAATTAATTTCGATAAATTAATAAAATTGATTAATTTTAAATCATCAATTTATAGTATTTTTTAGAAATGTAAGTTTATATACTCCAAAAATAATAATATTAAACTCACCTTATTTATGGTGCAACAGTGTACATTCAAATATTCAATCCATTTGTAATGACAAGCGAATGGCTGTAAATATTACACTCTCCTCTCTCCCACAACCGCCTTCCAAAAATCCCTTAAAACACACACACACACACACACACACACACACACACACACACTCCCTCCCTCTCTCTCTCTGAGGCTTATATTCATCTTTCTTGTTGTTGCTACTAGAGTTACAATGGCAATTCTGCAATCTCTTGCATTTTTATCTCCAATCTCCAAGTATTCACATCAAGGCCCCTTCTTTGCAGGTGCCCACTTTTTTATTTTTGTTTATTTATTTTATTTTTGGTATTTTTATGTGTACTTTAATGGAGTTGGATTTTGCATTATGAATTTGATCACCTATATGTGTTAAAGTTTTGATCTTTATTTGTTCCTAGTGTAGGGAAAGTGGAAAAGATTGAATCTTTAATTTTCTTTTGGTTTCTTGTTAATGAACTGTTTATTACTAAATCCATTAGCAGTTTATAAAAATATACTGAATTGATGCAGGCTATGCTTCTGAAATTTACTTATTACTTGAAGAAATTTTATGAATATTATCTGCCAGGATAGTTTAATTGATAATGAATGACCGACCAAGTTAAGCATTTTCATTTGGCATATAACATAAGAAATAAAATCTAAAAACCGAGTACTATGCATAATAGTCTGATCGGCCACTTATGTTTCTGTTAAAAGTTGTGTTTTAAGCAAAAAAATAAAATAAAATCTTTCCAAAGTGAGAATGTGTTTGAAGTTCGTAACAATATTTTTGCAATATTAATGCAGGTTCTCTGTTGTGCAGGCACAACATCGAGGGCTATCCGTAGTGTGCACTCCTCATTCAGCGGGCAAAATTTGCACTTGTTTTGTTCACAATATGCCCCTCAAAGAAGAAAGTGTCAAATGCCTAGACTAAGAATCACGATGGTCAAACCATCAATTCAATTCATCCAAGGAACTGATGAGCAGACTGTTCCAGATGTAAAGCTAACTAAATCGAGGGATGGAACTAACGGCATGGCTATATTCAGGTTTGACGAGCCATCTGTTTTTGACTCATCTGGTGAAGTTGGTGAAATTACTGGCTTCTACATGATTGACGAAGAAGGGACTCTTCAATCAGTTGATGTTAACGCCAGATTTGTTAATGGAAAGCCTGCGGGGATTGAAGCCAAGTATGTCATGCGAACTCCACGAGATTGGGATAGGTTCATGAGATTCATGGAACGCTATGCTAATGCAAACGGCTTGCAGTTCGTAAAAAGTTAAAGAGACATTTCATTCCATTGCACCCTCCGGATTTCTTTGACACTGTTGATCTTTGAGATTAGATACTGTAAAATCAGTTTGTTGCCTAGGTAAACCTGGTATGAATACTAACTATTCCTTTCAATATCAGTGGCTCAAATTTCTTGTAAAATCATTTATATACCGAGTATAATTATAGTACATGCTTATGTTGTATAGGGAATTGAGTATATTCAAGTTTAATGTGATATAGTTCTAGGTTTAAGATCAGGATGAGAGATTTGTTCTTTTATGATTTCCCCCACCAAATACAAGTCATTATATTCAGTATCTTATCAGAAATTGGATCTTATGTTTCCATTCTACTAAGTCTTAGCTTTTGCTTCTGTTGTGTGATACGAACATGTTGCTCAAAACAAGAGAATGGTTTGATGAGTTGGATGATTATAATAAACTGACGAATTTATCTATCATCTCAAGAGATGCAGCAGCGTACATATCTAGCATACAACAATAAAATATTTTATCATATTTTATTTTCTAAATAAATTAATGATGAAATTGCTTCATCATTTTCAATGCATGTATTGAAATCTACCATCCTAATGGATACAATAATATATTAAAATGCTGTGACCATTCTGGCTATTACCACAGCAACATCAGCAGTTATCCCTCCTTCTTGGATGACCATGTCACTGATATAGGACTCCTGATCCTGTCATGAGTACTGTGTGAGTTAAACCATGAGAGATATCCGTGACTGTAGCTCAAACTATGTGACGCTGTCCTGTTCCTTGATATAAGCCAAACTCTGTAACTCAAACTCTGTTTCATGTGTCTGAATATCAGCCTATGTGGTCTAACTCTTACTTTGATTCCCTCAGGTGGCTTAACTTCCACAGAATAAGTGGAATTAGGAATCCCCACATTTGTCAATCGCCTTTTGATCATCTTACTCTTCATCCTAGGCTCGAAAACGACAGATATAGAAGGATAATTGAGGCTAAAATCCTTATTCTTTTGCATTATATCATGGCAGCTCACATTCCTGTGAGTAATCATAAAAATATCAGATCTTGTGTATCTAAGTGTGCATAAATGAGTAACGTAATCGTTTGGGCTGATATCATATATCAATCCAGGACTGATGGCTCTTGCTGGATTCACATGTCCAGCTCCGATCGCAAAAAGCCCTGCAGGTTGATCCCCATCCATGATCTGCTTTCCTGAATGGTCAGTTATATATGCAGTTGTCATTAATGCAGATTTGATTGCAGCTGGTGACCATTTTGGATGAGCTGAGTGGATCAAAGCTGTAAGTCCACTTACATGAGGGCAAGCCATGGAAGTCCCCGACATGACAGTGAAGTTCACTCTTCTAGAATCTTCCGGAATCCCAGCAGGACTCAGGTTTTGAGGCCAAGCTGCGATAATGTTGACCCCTGGAGCTATCATGTCTGGTTTGAGAATGGAAGGGTCCATAAAACTTGGACCCCTCGACGAAAACTGAGCTACAGCTGGTGCTCTTGATTTTCCAATGCTAGTTCCTCCAAAAATGATTTGAGCTCTAGGCTTTTCTGTAGAACTAATATATTTCTTCAATTGTATGGATTCTGTGAATCCTACCAATGTAGCTGGCAAAACATGTGCATCAACGGAATCTTCCTCGTAATTTATCTCTGTATTTGCTAGAATCATGGCAGCACCACCAGCTTCCTTCACCACTTGACCTTTTTCTGCCCTCCCATTAATACCTCGATCGCAGACCACCATTTTTCCTTGAACTTTTGCTCGTTGAAGAGAATTCTTCAGGCAGTAGTCACCTCCATATCGACTGTCAGCTTGATAAACAAGCTCAAGCTCTTCCTCAGCACTTGAATTATTCCTTCCTGGGTACATTGATTCCCCATAAAGGAACTTTCCATTGCTGAGACGAACTATGGCAGGGAATCTTCGGTCAAGTGTGCTAGCACCAACAGTGGCAATCCAAGGAGCTTCATTGGCAACTGAGTTGAGCATTGGTCCATTGTTTCCAGCTGCACATATGACTGAGATTCCATGCTCCATTGCTCGAAAACTACCAATAGCAATATTGTCCTCGTAAAGTGGTACTGGAAAGCCACCTAGAGAAAGCGAGAGTACATCAACTCCATCTCTAATCGCAAAATCCATTGCAGCTAGTATATCTGAGCTGTAACAACCACTGAACCAACAAACTTTGTATACAGCAATGTGAGCACCAGGGGCCATTCCTCGAGCCTCGCCTGCTCCATTCCCAAACACATTTGCTGTAGGAACTGCAGAACCACCAGCAGTTGATGCAGTATGAGTCCCATGGCCATGTGAATCTCGGGCTGATTTATATTCTGTAACGGTATTCAGAGATGAAGTTGGTGAAGCCACACGATGGCCTTTACTGAAGTACCTAGCACCAATTATCTTCCTATTACAATTCGAAGAACTAAACTCCTCTCCTTCTTGGCATATCCCTTTCCACTTCTTGGGAACCGGAGGCATCCCATGATCGCTAAAGCTCGGACTTTCAGGCCAGACTCCGGTATCAAGCAAGCCAATTATTGTGCCTCCACCAAAATTTGAGTCTGTCCAAGCACCTTCTTTCGCAGAGCTTAACCCCAAGAACTTGTAGGAGTAAGTAGTTTGAACGTCATGGCGCCTGTCAGGTCTGACTGCTATGACATCATGCAATTTACGTATAGCATCAACCTCGGACTCCAGAAGTTTAGCTGCAAAACCTTCTATAGCAGAATGGTAAGAGTAAAGAAGGCGAGAAGACGGTGTTTCATTAGAAGAAATGGCCTTCTCAAGGAATGACAAGTGCCAATGCAGCTTTGAGGTAAAAAGAGAACTGGTTATTCCTTGTGGATGAAGTTGAATTATGTAGGTTTTGAGACCGTGAGCATGAAGAGAGAAAACAGAGAGTAAAAGAATGGAGAAAAAAGTAGTTTCTTTGGCATCCATGGAAGGAAAGGATGAAATATTTTACGTAATGTAACTGAGTTCTGCTGCATGGTTATGAGAAAGATTTGTGGGGTATTTTAAAGCCAAAAAAATATGAATTCAAAATTGAATTTGAGCTGCTTCAGATTGAAACTCGTGAAACGTTAGGGCTCTTCATCACGAGTATCTTTTGTTGAACAGAGAGAGAGAAGGAGCCTGTTTTCTCTCAAGTAGCTCAAGTCAAGTGCAGTTGCGTTTTATTGACATCTGTACTTGTTGAAGCCCAATTACAGTTAAAACCCCTTGTAAGTACTAACTTGGCACAAGTATATAAAAAAAAATTCACTTTCAAGTCAAAAAATACTTTTCAAAAAAATTGTTATGTAACTATAACCCTTCAAGAGCATGTATAAACTATGAAAAGAAATATTAACACAGATATATCAAAATTACGATGTTAAAGATATTTATCTGTAACTTAAGTATCATAAAAATTTAGAAGAACTGATTAATTTGCTTAATCCCAAACAAGTGAATATTAGCTACATTCACTAGAAGAATTTAAATATTCCTTTCTTCTCTTTTGCTGTAAGTTTCTTTTCTTCTTCTTTTTCCTTTGATGCGCAAATAATTTCAACCTCGATCCTTGACTTCCTCGACTTCATCATGAATATTGATGCGTCTGCAATTTCTTGAACGAGGATTATAACATATGATAGTTGCATCTTTGTTTGCAGAATAATGTTTGTAATTCTCCAACATCAAAATTTCTCCGTTTTTAAGGCACGTTAGAGAGTCTACATATAGAGTACGAGGAATAACAAAAGTTTTAGTCCATGAATCTTGATTGCCATATTCATTCATCACCCATACCTCAGTGTGGTGTCTGCAGATAGTAAGGCAAAGACAACCCTGCAGTAATCCAAGCTTCGGGTGCCCGTATTGTTTAAAGCACAGCGGCGTTTCATGACTTGCTTCAAATACCTCTTCTTCCACGTCAAAAGAATCTATTACCTTGTTATTGTTGTCGAACCAATGGCAGTGTCCATTTAATACGACATACGGATCAAATGTGTAATGACTACAAGGAACTTCACGGATTCTCCTCCACGTGTCGGTGCCAATTGTTTGTATAGATGCTTCAAGTCGTCCTTGATCAATGTTACAAAACTCTAAGAACTTTAATTGATTGGTTTTCTAAGCGAAAATCAAAAAAGCACAGCCAAACGAGTTTTTGCCTTGTGGCACAACTATAAGTTGACCAGTATAGGATTATATATATGGTAGAACACGTCTTCCCTGAATTTCATCCCACTAGAGTACTGGTATCTAAAACAAACTATCCAATCCGTAACCTGACAAGTAAAAGCATCAATGAGAAGTGATGATGGGTGGTCGAAAATTCGTCGTATGTTGAGATAAAAAAAAATGATGTTTTAGGTATCGAAAAATCTGAAGAATAAGTAGTAGAGTACAAAGATTCATCGAGTTGAGCTAGCTGATACAGATTGCGGTCTCTTGTAATCACCAGTTGGACAAGAGCTTTTCCTCTTGAAAAGTACTCGTGGGAAATAAGGTTGGCAAATTAAATCGGCCCAATATTTGCACATACACCTGCATCTGATAACGAATTTTGCTGGAAGAAAACACAAAATATTCAGAATAATACTTTCATGCAGATCAGGAATGCTCGTTGATTTCATGATTTTTGTAAATTTATATGTTCGGAGAGTGTTAATTAATAAGATCTGGGGAGATTGCTGCAATAATAAAATTATGATAATAGGAGATTAAGGTTTTTTAAGATGTTGAGCGTCTCTACTAATCATATTCCTATTAGTATTCGTTGTTCGGAGATATTATTTATAGTTAAGTAAAGATTATTAAATGAAATAGGATAATTAACTTGGAAATTAAGTTAATTAAATTAATGTTGAAAAATTTGAGAAATTATCAAGTCTGCCAAAGTTTGAGTCCGTCCAAGCACCTTGTTTCGCAGGGCTTAACCCCAAGAACTTGTAGGAGTAAGTAGTTTGAATGTAATGGCGCCTGTCAGGTCTTACTGCTATGATCGACATCATGCAATTTACGTATATCATCAACCTCGGACTCCAGAAGTTGATCTGCAAAACCTTCTATAGCAGAATGGTAAGAGTAAAGAAGGCGAGAAGATGGCGTTTCTTTAGAGCTGCAAAACCTTCTATATCTTTTGTTGAACAGAGAGGAGCCTGTTTTCTTGAGTAGAGTTGATCTGTTAAATTTTGTTAACATNTAGAGGGGCCTGTTTTCTTGAGGAGAGTTAATCTGTTAAATTTTGTTAACATGCTAATTATTTTAAACACACTTTTTCATTGTAAATATTATCAAAGTAATCATTTGAAAAACTGTGGGAGCATCAAATAAAAAAACAATTCGCAGTAAAATAGAAAATTTAATACAGAGTTCTTTACAGATCTTGTCAAACCAAACAATAATTGAATACAAGGCACGTTAGAGAGTCTACAGAATGAATATAAGGAATAACAAAAGGGGTAGTCCATGAATCTTGATTGCCATATTCATTCGTGTTGGATCGTAATTAAAAACTACACATAACAATGGGTCAGTTATATAAACAGTTTAACAAGAACATGCAGATTACACAAATTAACAAAACAAACAACGAAGGCAGAAACAATATATATATATCAGTAACTGTAATGACAAGAGAAAAGAAAGAAGTTTTAGCTCTAACAGAAGCTTTAACGCATACACTGAAAGAACCAATGAACAGCTGAGTCGCCAAGCCTTGCTAGAAGTCTTGACTGTTCTTGAAGAGATTATTGCCCCACTACGCTGTGTTGGGTTGCAGCAATATCACTTCCAGGATAAAACAGCACAGAGTACTTCGTCCACAGATACGTAGCACTCAACAGCGACCTGCACCTCAGTTCGCCCAGAAAACCTCATGCAAAAACTGTATGAATATTATTGTGGAAAATACAGAGCATGGCTGCTAGGTTTTTCTCAAAATTGTGTTAAATTCCATCCTCCTATCTCCAACGTTTTTATGTATATATAATACAATAAAAACGTAACAGCAGATAAAACATTAATTAAAATAATTATTCTGACTTAAAAAGCATTTAATAGAATATTCAGAATCAGTTACAGTCTGTTTAAGTCATGACAGCAACTTTACAAATCTGGTGACAACAACTTTGCAAATTCTATTGACAGCACCTTTGCAAATCTGTTGACAACACCTTTGCAAAATCTGTGACAACACCTTTTACAAATTCCTGACAGCAACTTTCGTAAAACTGTGACAGCACCTTTTACAAATTCATGACAGCAACTTTCGTAAAACTGTGACAGCACCTTTGTAAATCCTTGACAGCAACTTTGCTGACATGTTCCTGACAGTAACATTTTACACTCATGCTGACAGTAAGTTTTCATATACTTGACATCAACTTTTACACTTATGCTGACAACAACTTTGATTCAATATTCATATTAAAATAATATTTAAAGTCATAATTAATTAATTAATCATGTAATAAAATTC
>QRFB01005209.1:30236-41273 GCA_008931105.1 Oenanthe javanica
GTTTTCTAAATATTAATTTTGTAATACTAATCAAGTTAAAATTATATCTTTCACTTGAACAGTATTTCATTCTAATTAATATTTCGCGAGTAATTAAAATAATATTTTTAATCCAAATTATTCCGCGATTAATTTTCAGATATTGTATTCAACCCCCCTTCTACAATATCAGGGACCAACAAATCTCAAACGTTTAAGTACTTTACCAGTTTGTGTTTCAGCTTCATTTTTATACATAATGAATTTATCAAGTGCTTCATCTTTATGATTAAGTAAATAAACATAGCAGTATCTACTACAATCATCTATAAAGATAATGAAATATCTTTTATTATCTTTATTCAAAACACCACCGAATTCACATATGTCTGTGTGAACTAATTCTAAAACTTCTGAATCCCTAACAATATTATGAAAGGGTTTCCTAGTTAGTTTAGCAGTCACACATACTTGACATTTAGATTTCTTTTCAACGGCATACTTTGGAATCAACTCTAAATTCATCATATTCTTTAGACCACCAAAATTTAGATGACCAAGACATGAGTGCCATAAATCGGATGATTTAACACAATTTACAGAAGGAACTACATTATCATTAATAAAACTGCCCAAAACAGGCTCCACATTTATTAAAAATAAACCATCAAACAAGTAACATTTGCCAAAAAATACACCAGTACGTGTAATCAATACTTTATTACACTTCAAAGAAAGTTCGAAACCATTTCTAACTAAACAGCTTCCACTTATTATGTTTCTACGAATGTCAGGAACATGATGCACTCTAGTAAGGGATAGAACACGCCCAGAAGTAAATTTCAGGTCCACGTTTCCTACTCCAAGTATTTGAGCAGCACTAGCATTCCCCATCGTCACTGTCATTCCTTGAATCTGTTGATAAGATACAAACAGAGTAATATCAGTACAAATATGTACATTAGCTCCAGTATCAATCAACCATTCATTTGACAGATAAGTGGAAANATTCCTTGAATCTGGTGATAAGATACAAACAGAGTAATATCAGTACAAATATGTACATTAGCTCTAGTATCACTTCCAAGATAAAACAGCACAGAGTCATTCCTTGAATCTTGAAGAGATTATTACCCCACTGCGATGTGTTGGATTGCAGCAATATCACTTCCAGGATAAAACAGCACATAATACTTCATCCACAGATACCCATTACTCAATAGCGACCTGTACCTCAGTTCGCCCGGAAAACATTATGCAAAAATCTGTATAAATGTGGAAGACACAGAGTATGGCTGCTAGGGTTTTCTCAAAATTTTGTCAAACTTTTTTTTCACTTTTATCTCTAACGTTTTTATGTATATATAATATAATAAAACGTAACATCAGATAAAACATTAATGAAAATATTATTCTGACATTAATAAAATATATTTCAGAATCAATAAAATTTGTAACAGCCCTCAGAGTTTAGCTAAAGTCTGATCAGACCCATTAGAGTTTATAACCTCTGGTCAGCTGCATCAGAGTTTATCTGCTAAACTCTGACCAGCATGACCATCAGAGTTTATTTGCTAAACTCTGACCTGACCCATCAGAGTTTATCTGGAACAATCTTTGTAAACTCTGATCTGATGACCATCAGAGTTTGTTTTAGTCCATCAGAGTTTATTATAAACTCTGATCAGTCACAGAATATATATACTCTGACCAATCACATACTAACTCAATATTCATATTAAAATAATATTTAAAGTCATAATTAATTTAATTAATCATGTAATAAAATTCCTCGCCCAGATCGCCTCGTGTACGCGAGACGCCGAGACATTCGCCCAAATCGGCCTTCAACCCGACCCGAGGCAAGGAGAGGTGGTGGCGGTGCGCGTGTGCGCGTGCGAGGGCACACTAGTACACCATGCACTCTCACATGCCTTAATAGTTGACACTACTCTTGCACATATATGCATATAAAACACCCACACCCATATTACATTCTCTATGTGAGACAAACACGTTTAACCCATTTCAAGTTAGCAACATTTTGCTCAATTTATTTATGGATTACATTAAGAAAATGTCTTAGATCACTACATGAAAGGTTAAGTCCTCATAGAAATGAACAATTTTCAATAGTTAATTTCCCAAAATTACATCAAAAACATATATAAAATATGTCTTAAACTTTTCATTTTGTAACAAGTGTTGTGTGTATAGGCAGAGAGTTTATGAAAGTGCTCTCAAGATTGTACACAAGTTGGCCGGGGACAGCCGGTCTTTTGTTGTGTCCATCTGTGAGGTAATAGAATGATCTCTCTAACAAGATTCAAATTAACAGGATTCAATCTACCAAGTGTTTATCGAAAGTTAATCCTAAACTTAGCGATGAGCTGTTTCATGGGTGCTCAAGTAATTCTATATTTCTATTATAGCTGTGGTGTCGGTGGATTTTGAGTTCAGTGACCCACTTATAAAATTAGTTCGAGTTTGATTGTAAATAAGCCATTTAACTCTTTTTAATTCTAACTTTATAATTTTACAAACGGTAAAACCTTCGCAAAATCGTTCATTATAAACTCGTCCCAATCATTTATTATAATGATTATACTGATTTCGGGTATTTTTTTATAAATTTAATTACATGGTGATAGGATGATTTGTATGTATTTCTTGAGGTGATTTGGACTGTTGTGATTAGTGTTCTTTGTTGTTTTTTATATAAGAATATATAAGTGTGTTTTTTATGAAATAACGACATCATTAATACATCAATTTTAACATTGGACTTGTGAAATTTTTTTAGCTAACGTTATTTCAAAGCTTTTTAATATTCATAAAGTATGATGGCAGATTGGCAGCAGAAGTTGGCAAGTCAACGGTTAGATATAAGTATTTGAGGGTATCGTCACTATCATTAATCGGCCCAATTCTCATTCTCATTCTTTTTTTAGCAACGCTGAGATGTGAAATTGGGTAGAAAAAATTGGTTGCAAACGATGTGATATAGGTGATGTGTGAATTTAGAAAATTTTAATTGTTGAGATTTGTTTGAATGTATCTAGTCCATCACATTTAATAGAATTAGTCCATTATATTTAATAGAATTATGATCAATCATAATCTGTCATGTGACATTTGGGAACAATTTTGATACATCATTTTGTACCCTAACATTACTCTTCTTTTTTTCCCTAGTGCCCTTCTTCTCCCTTTTTTTTTTTGACTAGATTGGCTTATAACCTTACAAATAAGTATATGTTCTAACAAATATCGCGGTGAGTCGAGTCGAACCCAGACCTGAGACGACAGATGATAAACACTTTACCACTTGTGTTATCCAATCGTGCTCACTTTTTCTGCCTTATTAATTTACTTGTGTGGTAATTAAATTAATTAAATTTTGACTGAATATTAGTTTGAGGGTATCACTAGGGGTGAGCAAAACCGAACTGGAACCGAAAAATTCAACCGAATAGTGTAATTTCGGTTCAGTTCCATTTTTTTTCGAAATTTTGGTATATTCGATTTTTCGGTCTAGATCGAATTAAAGTTCGGTTCGGTCCGGTTCGTAAAAAAAATTTGGTCTGAACCGAATAGACCGAATTATATATTATTTATTTTTATTATATATATAATATATATTTATTCATATATATTTCTATAATATATGTTTGATAAATGCAATTTTGCATTAATTACTGCATTATTGATTTATTATTTGACCTAAATATGAATCTATTTGGTTTTATTTATATATTTATATTCATATTCCCTTAAACCTTCACCTTATTTAATTTTTATTTTTTTTTAAAAAAAGATATGGACCGAAGGGACCAAACCGAACGGACCAAAATATTTCGGTTCGGTCCGGTCCACAATAAAATTTCGATTCGGTTTGGTCCGAAAAATATTGACTATTCGGTTCTCAATCTATTCGATTCTGAACCGAACCGACCGAATGCTCAACCCTAGGTATCATTGTCATTATTCTCTAATTTCGATTTTGGTTAGTTAAATTAATTAAATTTTAACTGAAAATTATACATAATATATAATCAAGAAAATTTTAAAAATTATATTACTAGAAAATATATTTAATTCATTTTAAAATATATTTTTTAATTTTTAAAAATTATAAAGGATAAATTTTAATTTGCTATCAAAATTTAATCAATTTAATTATTAAAAAATCAAACAAAACACTTATATTGAGATGGAGAGAATACCTTAAAAAAACGTAACATGTTGGTAATTTGTACCTCACGTCCAAAACAATAGTTAAATTTCAGCACTCGAAGATCCCATTTTTTTCTTTTTTTGTCTTTCAAGTTATTATATAAGGCTCATCTTATCCCCTTATAAATATAAATATATAAAATAATACATGAAAAATGCATGTCTTCTCATAAATTTAATCAAATAATTATTCGTATAAAATGTAACGTGCAAGTAATGTTAAACTTTTTCCAATGGGTTCCTAACTGCATTTATCTTATGCTTGACTATTAAATTCATAATTTCTTACCACGTTATCACACGCCAAATACTTTGAATAAATCAGACTTATATTGTTTACCTTCTGAGTCAAGTATTATATGGCAAAATACCTAATATTACTATTCAAACACTAAAAAAACTTGCCTAAATGCCATCATATATCTCAGATGACCTGTCAAGAGAGTAAACAAAGAAATCTTGAAATTCTATTCTTCCAATTTGCTTTCAACATTATATCCAAATTCATGTGACAAACTTGTAAATTGTAATATATGCGTGAGGTCATCCTTAGGAACATTATTTCTCGATACATGAATAATGTAAGGTGATCACTTTGTTCTTCGTTTTAATTTCTCTCTCGGAATTTATACATATCACACCTTGAGAAAAGCATTGGAATTCAGAAGAAATGAAGGATATTGCATCATGTTTTAGTGAATATGCAACAGAAGTGGTGTCTGATGTATCTTGTTCTACTTACACAAACCATTCATGTATTTCTCCAAGCTTGATACCTTCTGTGCAAATTGCAGTCACTTGTCTGTACAAAACTATACTTTCTAATCACAACACTCTTTTGATCACAGTCACTTGGTGCAAAAATGGCCTCTCACATGGACTAAACATAAGTTTTGGAGATGATTGTTCCACCACATTCAAACTCAATCCGAATTCACGGTTATTCAGAAGAAAAAAAGGCAATAAATTGATGGAATTCAACAATTCTAAGTGTGAAATCTTCTGGGATTTATCCACAGCTCAGTATAAAACCGGTCCAGAGCCGGTCCAAGGCTACTACATATTGATCATGGTTGATTCAGAACTTGGCCTGATTCTAGGAGACAGGGGACAAGAAGAAGCTACCCAGAAAACCAAGAGTGACACACCTTTGGCTGAATTCACATTGGTTTCTAGAAGAGAACATTACTCTGGCAATACACATTACTCTACCAAGGCTAAATTCTGCGAAACTGGGATTTCCCATGACATTTTAATCCGGTGTAATGGCAACAACGAAGGCCTAAAGTACCCAGTGCTATCAGTTTGTATAGACAAGAAAATGGTCATAAGGGTTAAAAGATTGCACTTGAATTTTAGGGGTAGTCAGTCCATTTTTATCGATGGTTCGACGGTTGATTTTTTGTGGGATGTTCATGATTGGTTTTTCAATCCTGGCTCTGGTTACGCGGTGTTGATGTTCAAGACAAGAAGTGGAATGGATAGCAGGCTGTGGCTACAAGAAAAGTTGACGCACAAAGATGTGCAAGAAAAACATGAATTTTCTTTGTTGATCTATGCTTGTAACAGCAGGTGAATAAATTTCTCTTTATAATTAATTTATGGTGGGCATTACTCATGGCAAGTTATATATACTTACTTCATTGGATTTATTTACACTCGAATAAATCTAGTAATTTTGTTTTGATATATCTCTGTAACAATGTTAAAGTTTTTACATTGCTTATTAATTTTACTCACTTTCTATGGTTTTTATTCTTTGCAAAGTATAGCTATAGCCTTTACATGTGCATAGACAATATAAATGTAATAGTAGAAATATCCCAGATAGTCCATATGGTGATTTTGGGAGATTCCTGTGAAGATTTGCTATATTAGTCAGCAGTACTTTTAATGTACAAAAAAATTAGAAATGTGCTGTCCACAACAAGTAAAATTAATCGAAATATATTTAAAGTGCTTTAGCTGTTCAGCAAAACCAAACCAGTTAGTATTTTTCAGTCTATCAGATGATTCTGTTCTCTTGGTTTTACTCTATGATATTGTAAAACTAGGAACAGACTCGAGAACCAGATGTCGTAAAATGAATACATAAATACTTAATTTTGTGCGATCAATGGTCTTTTATATACACAAACATATCTAATCTGAAAAATACTGTAAGGAAATCTACACGAGATCACATATAGTAGTAACATAGAAATAAATGAATGTTGAGGAGTTGCTTCGGCTTGTAACAGATAAGTGAGATAACTGAATGAATGACAGTAATGCAGCAAGACAGGATCTTATTAGAATGGTGGTGTGGTTTAGTCTACCCAATGTTTCGAATGGATCATAATGACTCGTTCTTTCTTTTTGAAAGGAACACTCAATTAACATGGAAGGAACACTCATCCATGCATGTTGGTTGGCTTCGTTTAAGATTTTATTAATCTTAACTAGGATTATAGCCCATCCAAGGAACGGGCTTGCATGCCAGAGTATTTATAGTTGTTTCCCTCAGTCGGTTTAAAGAGTCTTTATCCTATTGTTAATTAAGGGTGCTAATAGTTTTGTTATATAATAGTTTGCAGTGTCATTGCTTTTGTACAAAAGAGTGTTTGTACAAAAGAGTGTATGTTGTGAAAAAATTCATCAAGTAATTAAAAGGAAGTATGGGCGGAATTTTCTGAATTAAGTTTGTAATTTATTGAACCAACAAAAACAGATTAATCTAGCACGTAGAAAATAATGATGTTAGACGAATCTAAAGAACGGATTTCATCAGCTAAATGTGAAAACTATTGTGTACTAAAAGATTAATCTCTACTAACAAATTAAAACACAAGTGTTCGAATAAAGACAATCTTCATGTGGTGCTGGTGACTTGATCTTCTTGTAGTTGAGATCAGAGTATGGCAAGTTCTGCTGGGACATTAAAAGTTTCATACTTGGCAAGAAGTGCAAACTATGTGGCTCACTACATTGCTAAGAATTCCCTTAGGCTACGTTCACTTGATAGGAATGAAATGTATTTTGGCAGGGATGGAATGGAATGAACATTCCGGTCGGAATGAATATCTAAATTGTTCACTTGGACTAAGGAATGAAATCAATAATTCTCTCTCATTCCATTCCATCATAATTGCTCAATTTCATTCCATTAGAAATATGTGGGATAGACTCATTCCTTTCAAACATATAGCATTATATATTTCTTATAAATTTTTTTCGGGAAACTTTTCATGAAATTTTTTCCATAAACATTTTTTCGAGAATTTTTTTCCTTGTAGTTTTTGTGAGAAAAAATTTTCGAGATATTTTATCTAAAAAATTTTTTCGGGACCTTTTTCTTAAGAAATTTTTCCTGAACTCTTTTATTTAGAGAAATTTTTTCATACAATTTTTTTTCAGGGAAATATTTTTTCGTGACCTTTTTTTCGAGAAAATTTTTCCGGGAACTTTTTTTCGAGAAAAATTTTTCATGGAAATTTTTTTTCCGGGTCCGTTTTTTCAAGAAATTTTTTCCGGGAACTTTTTTTCGAGAAATGTTTTTGAGACTTTTTCCCCATAATTTTTTTTCCGGGACCTTTTTCCCGGGATATTTTTTTCGTGAAATTTTTTTGAGAAAATTTTCCCAAGAAGTTTTTTTCGAGAAATTTTTTGGTGGAAATTTTTTTACATGAATTATTTTTGGGAAAATTATTTTCTAGAATTTTTCTGCGATAAAATTTTGCCTAGAATTAACGTTCATTTTCAATGAAGGTTAATATAGATAATCAAATAAGTTAATAATTGATTTCATTCCGTTCTAAAAAAAATTGGTAACTGAATGGAATGATTATTCTTTTCCTTCGCTATTCCATTTCTTTCCCCATTCCATTCTTGCGTGCATTCCATTCCGTCACCATTTCATTCCTACGAAGTGAACACAACCTTGGTTCTACATGTTTCGGAAAAGTGTCATCTTTTTCTTCTATAGCTTACATGGAGTTAAACTCCCCTAGTTCGGATTTCTGGGTCTGTTAGTTACATGTAACCCTCAGAAAAAATATAGCTGTGGATTATACAGCTTCTTTAAACATACAACAAGCTAGCTTTCAGAGCGCTCAGCTTTCGTACCGTTAAATGATTGTCACTCATCTTTTGTATTAAAGATCGTGCCATTAAACGGTCTAAAAATACCATGGATTTTCTTTGTTAAGCAGTCATGCTATTTTCTTTAACAGTTACGTTATTTTCTTTAGTGCTTGTTATAGTAACTTACGATTCGATTGTTTGCAGAGGCGATCTAACATAAACATCTCTTTTCCTTTATATAGTCAACATATTAGATTACATGATAAAGCGTAAAGCCATAAATTATATAATGATCCATGTACATTTGCAGGCTATTCTTCATGAAATATATATATACAAATACAAGAACATCAGGAAAAATATAAGAAAAGAAATCTAAAAAACAAAATTAGAGTGAGAATCCAACAATAATCCATCAACAACTTAATGAGGATCAACAGCAGGGTTTGGTCCCCCCCAACTCCTTATTTAAGTTTTAGAACAGGGTTAAAAATCATTAACTCGATACTAGTTCTCCACTCTGTTGCAGTGAAAAATAAGACGAAAAATTTCAAAACAACGCAACACACTACTCAAAAAATCTGGTTCAAACTCTAAGGGGATTAATGTCATCCAAGAAGACAAGGAAGATAAGAACAACCGCATCCGAAGGACTAACAATGCAATACACAAAGTACAGACATGCATCTAAATTCAACAGAAATCTCTAATAAAATATAGTACTGCAATTTGCAGAGAGTACTGGGTTATGTGGTTGCATTTGACTAGATTCAGTGGAGAGAATCTATGTTCTTGCTCAACTCCTCCAGCTTTTTCATCCTCACCCTCTCACTTTCACTCACCATCTGGATATTTTTACACAAGAAGAAGTAATATAAGTAACAGCAAAAAAGAATCCCGCAAATCTACATTGGTTTTCTAGAGTCAGCTTGTTTTTTATCTGCAAGTCGAATTTTGTTGTTATAAGTACCTATTAGCTACCTGTTTGACTTATAATTAATAAAACAGTTTAGCCGAAGATATTCTTAAATTAGGTGTTCACATTCATGTTTTAATAACGATACTGTAGGGGACAACAAAATTATTTTGCTTTCAATTTTGTTCTTATTTTTAGGGTGTGAAGGCACAAGAAGCATAGAGATCACCTCCATTAGTTTGGTTACTAGTTGAGCTTTTTCCTTGTTCTTTTCGGTGAAAGCCTCAAGTGTTTCTTTGTATTCTTTTTCCTGTAATGGAAAAGGTATTGAATGATCAGAGATACATGTAAACTTATATGAGTACTATTAATTGAAATTTTTATGATCAGGCATTCAGAGTTTAATCGGGAAATTCAGTTTTTAAAAGATGCAGTGGATTTGATGAAGTAGAGATGGTATTTGACACCTTTTTCAGGCAGCTTTGTCCCAGTGGCCTCAATTCTTTATTAACCAGATCAATCCTTTTACGTACAGATGCAACTTCCTTTCTCATTGGATCCGCAAGCCCTTCAAGCTCCTGTAGATATGATAATCATCAACACATGGCATGATATACATTTGAACTTGAAGTCATCTTTCCATTATGCCCCTAACATCTTTAGGCTAGAGAAGAGCTGGTAACCTAGTCTCAGAGGATCTATTGAGACTTAAAACCTCAACAACATGAAACATGGGCATAATCCTATTTACATATTAATTATTAAGCAATTCTTCTAACACCCCTAAGGTTATAGGATATTCACGATTAACAACAATATCCTATAAACAACAATATCCTATTTTTGACATACGAGGATATCTATATTATTCTGTCAATTTAAATGTTATTTGTGTAGTTTAGAACTAAAATTGCATAGTGAGTAATTTATTTCGTAATTAAAATTTATTATGATACAAGTATTGTATGATTCCTGGCAATGTTGAAATGTCACATATTTTTTATTGAAAGAAAATGTGCATGTTCATGTAAAGTTTATGTAAATTAAAGAACTATCAATTAATCCTTGAACTTACTTCACGAATTTCAGCCAATCGCTTGGTTTCCTCCTCAACGCGTCCCAATTGAGCTTGAACCTTCATGCTAACCTCCATTTTCTTTTTCTTGATCTCTTCTTCCATAGTCCGAAATGCAGACAAAGCCGAAATGTCTTCATCCTTGTCTTCGGCCATAGGACTACTATTGTAACTGATCAGTCGTACCATTTGCGAATTTTGTTGCTCCAACACTGCTCTCGTGGTCGCCATTGATTAACCCTTTGTTGTGCTTTCTTGAATGATCTCTCTATCTTTTCCCTTCTTTGCCTTTAAACTTTACAGTGATTATTTTTCTTTTCCCTGTTATAGATGCTTATAAACAATGCTGCAGGTTGGTTAGATGACTTTATATATACTAGCTACTAACTAGTGCCTTTACAAAAAATCTTGAGCAAGTATTGAAAGACCAAAATGCCTATCCTCTGCAGCATTAGTTGATTAATCAACCACTTGACTTTGGTAATAACACATATTAAGCAGTATGATTGATTAGTGAATACTATCAAATTAAAATGCAGGTTAACAACCTTTGAAAAGAGTTTTTCTTAATTTCATATGTTTCTTGAAAAATATATATTGGCTGNCATGCAGGTTAACAACCTTTGAAAAGAGTTTTTCTTAATTTCATATGTTTCTTGAAAAATATATATTGGCTGAGTTACCTGGTAAGTCCAATTAAATCATGTTTTGTTTCTTTTAAGATTTAGTTAAGGACTTAAGGTTGGTGTTTTCGAAATACGTTTTAATA
>QRFB01005210.1:0-19407 GCA_008931105.1 Oenanthe javanica
ACAAAAAGGACAAGATCAAGACTACATGACATTATAAAAGCAGCACTTTGTTTTTATTAAAAATAGACTTTTATCATCTCTATAATTAAACGATATTTTTAAGAGAGAGCATTTTACTGTAAGACAAAAAGTGAGAGAGAGGATCAGTTGAATCTAGCTTTAATTGCTGTATTTATTGTTCAACTGATCATGATGCTTTTATGAATGTTGTAGCAAATCCATCAATGAATATAATGATATATTCTTGAAATTCTGNAATCCATCAATGAATATAATGATATATTCTTGAAATTCTGTGTCATCATTTATTACCTGCATATTGTTTATTCTCTCATTATTTTTAAACAGTTGTATTCACCCCCCCCTCTACAACACTTTGGACCTAACATCTGCTCTATCTCTTATCAAGGATGTTTGCAAGTCCCATTCTTCAGGTAGAGCCCTTACAAACTTTATGTTGGAGTCCTCATTCGCATATACCTTATCAACCAGAGCCAAGTCATTCAACAGAGTGAGAAATATATCATATATATCAGTTAGAGATTCATTGTGTTTTGCCTCAAAAAATTCATACTCTTGAATTAGAACAGATCTTCTATTCTTTTTTATCTCCTTGGTTCCTTGACATTGAGCCTCCAGTGCATCCCAGATTTCCTTTGCATTTTTGCAAGAAATTACTCTGTTAGACATTACATAATTCAGACTGTTGTGTAAGATATTTTTTACCTTGGCGTCCTTGAGAACTTCTAGTCTTTCTTCAGTAGTCCACTCTTTCTTGTCCTTAAGAGTGTAATGTTCAGGAACTTGTCTTTCTTCAACTATGACTGTTGCTACCAATTTTGTTGGTAAGTACCGACCTTCATTAATCCTGTCTACATAATCAGGATCTGTAGCTTTTAGGAACATCATCATCTTCACCCTCCATGTAGGATATTTATCATTTTTGAGAATTGGAATTCTGATACTTTCATACTTGTTTCCAGGCATTGTTTGAGATCTTTTAGGTTTTACGAAACCGCCTGCTCTGATATCAATTGTTACCCAGTAATTAGACTATTATAAAAGAGGGTTGAATATAATAGTACAAAACAATAGAAACTAGAACACAAGTATATAAACGAAACACTATTTGTATTAACTTTGACAAACTAAATACAAAACTCTCTCAAGAAAATTAATGTTCTTAAGAGCTGATATGTTATGAGAATAATATGTATTAAATGATACATTAATGTAAACCTAAAATGTGTTTATATAGTACACAGCTACATATCTAAATTATGCAAAGATAATGAGTAATTAATACAAAGATACGATTTCTATCATTATCTTCGGAATAAATAGCTTTAAGAAAACAATTATCTATCATACAAGCAATTCATTTTATGTCTTCAATCAGATCCTGATTTGTCAAATTACCATTTAACAAACTCTGATCATCTTAGACTCTGTCGGTTGAATAGACTCTGATTCTGTAGACTTTGGCGACATCATCTAGACTCTGATCAACTTCTGTAAACTCTGATTGATAGACTTTGTTGGATAGACTCTGACAACATCATTTCTTCATATCTAACATGTTTGATGGGTAATACTTAGGTATTGTTAGGTTTAAATATTCATGATTAATTGGTAGTAATATTGATAACTATTTTGATTAATAATACAAGCTGAGACGCGAGTTTTTCGCGTCATATAATTTTTTTATGTGCTTTTCATTGGTTGGTTATCTCGGGTTTTTCTCGCGAACAAGTGGTATGAAGAGCCAAGGTTCGTGACAAATATGGTTGGAGGAAATTCGAGATTGAATTGTTGAGAAGCTCTATGAAGGAGTTACACGCAATATAGAGTTTACGGTTGACCCTTGCACCGAAAATCTTGTACGGGTTTGAGATAGAAGAAGATGGAAGAGTTCATCTGAATCGTTTTAATGACTTGATTAACCAAGTGAAGAATTTGGATGAGACTATCTTTGTTCTTCTGGATGTCGAAAGATTGATGAAGCAAGGATCGGGTCACTCATCATATGGAAGGCACTCGTGGTTAATGCACGTGATTTCAGATTGAGATGTACTGTTATGAGATGTACCATTATGATGAAGAACGATGATTTGGTGGTCACTAAATGAACTTTTGTGACACTCAAAGATTGAAAAAACAAGCTGGAGAAGTTTCTTGTTTGAGGGGATGTATTGGCGAATATACGTCGATGTATTGATGGTGGTCGTTAAATCGGTTGTGAAACCATATTGGGTTTAATGGGGGGTTTGTTGGTTTAAACCCAATATGATAGTACGGGTTTTGGAAATTAAAGGCAAATATGGGTAGTATAATAATTGTATTTAGACAATTATTATAGATGGTAATAATTATATTTGTATAATTATTATAAATGATATGTCTTGGCTAGGTAGTTAGATACTAAGTATTATTAGAATTGCATAATAAGCCTGATAAGTCTTGGTGATTCGCATTCAAAGGATGGGTATTCACTGTGTCATTTTAGTCAACTTCTCCGGCAAATGATATAATGGGTGGTCGAGTAAAAAGTGAAAATAAGGGCTTTTATCACAAACAAATCAATAAGATATTTCTTATAGTTGTTTCGATAATGGGGTATTAATGTTAACACTTGTGTAGCGCACACGACATTATGTATATATCATTTACATTTATTATTTTTATTTTTAAGTAAATTATATACATTATATGTATATAATATTGATATAAAAATAATATAATTTTTAGAAATTTCTGTAAATTATACAAAAATATAAATTAATGAATATATTTTATTTTTTAATCAGACATAATCAACCAATTAAAAATACACTCAGTTCGTAAAAATTTTAATACTCCTATTAATAAAAATAAGTGTTTATTTCTAAAAAAATTACATATTTACATACTTTTTTTATGAAAAAAATACTTATTTTTTAAAAATAAATTTAGAACCCGATTTATTTTTGAGAAATAAATACTTATTTATGAAAAAATATACATTTTTCCGTACTTTTCCATGGAAATAATACTTAGGGTGTATTTGAGATTGTTGTTGCAAACAATAATAACAACTTGTTTCTGAAAAATATGTAAAAAATTGTTTGGTAAATTTTAAAAGTAACTTTCTGAAAAAGTATTTTTATTCTAAAAACTATTTTTAGAGAAAACAGGTCCCCATGTTTTTGAAAAAAAACCTGTTTTTTAACTTTTGCAGGAAATAATTACATTTTTCACTATCAACCCATTCCAGAAACATTATTTTTTATATTATATCTCAAAATATAAACAAATTAAGAAAAAATACCAAACATTCATCTTTCAGACAACACTTTTTCTGCCGACACTTTTTTGAACAGCCCAGCACAACAGTTTTAAATACTAATCCTAAACGGACCCTTATTTCCAAACGGACCCTTATTTTCAAAAAAATAATATTAAGCAAATGGACCTTAAATCCTTAATCATATAAGAAAAAAACTGAAGAAATAAAATGGAGGTTCGTCAACAAGAAAGGTTATTCGGAAACAATCCAGGTTCTATAGATACAATATATACACATACATATAAGAGGAGGACTGGAGCAAATTGAGATGAACCCTTTTAAGAAGAAAGTTTCCAGGTACTACAAAAATCAAACCTTTCTTTCCCTTATGTTTTCTATTTGTTCCTCTCCTAAAACCCTAAACCCCTTTNATGTTTTCTATTTGTTCCCCTCCTAAAACCCTAAACCCCTTTTCTATAAATCCTCTATACACTACTTCTAATACAAAACACCTTCATACATGGCCAAGATTCTGTAATTTATCATCGGGGTCACCCTCAGATTGCTCTGTAAAGCACTCAATATCTGTGTTTGCTAGTATTGGTTTGCTTAGATATCATTTTGGGTTTAGAAAGTTTTGTAAATTAGTTAAAGATGTTGGTACTGATAAAGCAGGAGAATTTGAAGAAATGGGTAGTGACATTTTTAGTGATTTAGACAATAAGGTGAATTGTATTGATTCACAAGCGAATTATAAACGTGTTTCGGAAATTGTTGAGGTTATTAGGAGTGGTGGTGGTAGTAATTTGGGTTTGATGTTGGATTCGAGAAGTAAAACTCTTTCTGTTAGTTTAGTTGTAGAGATATTTCGGGTTTTGAATTGTGATAAGATACCTGCATTGCATTTCTTTGAATGGCTTCAAGTTAGTTATCCTAAGTTGTGTTACAGTTCTCGTGTTTGTAGTTTAATGATTTGTAATTGTGGGTGGTTGGAAGATTATGAGAGGATGATTGGTGTGCTTAAGGAATTCAGGGCGAAACGTATATGCCTTGAAGAGAAGGCATTTGAGTTTTTACCAGTCTCAACTTCGAGTCAGGCTTCTATCATGGATTCTGTCAGAAGAGTAATAGATGTTTTAATTGAAGTTGGAGGTTCATGTTGTGGCTCTGGCATTTGTTCGTTGATTAAGATGATTTGTTCATTGGAATCTTTTGAATTGGCAGAGTATGTGATAAAGATTACAGGGAAGAATGTATCACATTACAATATTCTAATTCGTGAGAAATGTAGGAAATGCCTTGTCGGAGAAGTGCATGGTCTGCTCGAAGAGATGAAAGGATTTGGTTGTGATCCAAACATTAGTACATACAACTATCTGCTTAGCAACTTGTGTACAACTGGTAGGATGTCTGAAGCATGCAGTTTGATCGATATAATGCAGGAAAGTTGTATTACTCCAGATGCATTGTCGTTTGATATATTAATTCAATGCTCTTGTAAAACTGGCCAATTGGATATCGCACATCAGTTTTATAATCAAATAGTACGTAGAGGTATTAAACCTCGGATTCAAACTCATGTTGCCTTTGTGAAGAGCTACTTTAGTGCTGGACATTGTGATGAGGCACTCAAGTATGTGCATGATTTGGATAATCAGCATCTTCAGTCAAGTAACATGCTTTACAGCTTGGTTGCATATCTTTATTTAAAGAAAGGTCATCTTATCGTTGCTCGAAGTATTCTCATTCAAATGATGGACAAGGGACTGAAACCAAACTTTTTGATTTTCATTGAAATTGTAAAGCGGCTCCAGAAATCTTGCAAGGGAAGTCTAGCTCGTGATCTAAGAAACAGGTTTTCTAGGTTCACTATGTGATGTTGCAACACAATTAAATAGATTAATTTTAGAGCACGATTGGATATCATTGGATATCACAAGTGGTAAAGTATTTATCCTCTGTCGTCCATGTCTTGGTTCGACTCTGGCTCACATATACTTATTCATAAACTCATTCATAAGGCTATAAACCAATCTAGTAAAAAAAAGATTAATTTTAGAATTATATATTTTTTCCTGTCTTGCACAAGGCTTGAATAGGCAAGGAAATTTCTACCTAGGAATTTTTATTTTTATTCTTTTTACAAGAATTATTTTTTAGGGTAATTATTAAAAATATTATTTTTTAAAACTTTTTTTGCGATTTCCTATCTTTTAAATTTTTTTTCTAAAAATACGATTTGCAACTAAAAGTAACTAAATTTAACTTTTTATATATATATGATTTGTAACTAAATGCAACTGTTTTTTGAAAAAAATTGAAGTTGTTTGTGGTTGCATTTGATATAGATTTTAGTTGCATTGATTGTAAAATCGTATTGTTGAAACAAATAATTAAAAATCGTATTTTTTTCAAAATCTAAAATAAAAAAATCTATTTTTGCGATTTTTTTTTCGTATTTTTCAAAAAAAATCCCAACTTTTTTTACCCAGGATTAAAATATAAAATCTGAATAAAAGAATATGTTTCATTATGAAGAAATTGCAAAAATATTTCCAAGCTAAAATTTTATTGTTTGTAAAAAGAATACTCGAAATAAAGTACATGATAAAGTCCGAAAAATTTGAAGTTGAACGTATGTAGTGGGGTAAGTGTATGACTAGACCAGACCATATATAGATCGATCATGCATATGCCTACAAATTATTCCATTGAAAATATTCTTTTCGAGTTCACTAAACTGAAATTACAAAAATGATGAAAAATAACTCATATATATTGATTAAATCTTTTTATATTAAATAGTAATTAATAAAAAACCAAATCTTGTGAAAGAATCAATAGTAGTGCTATCAAAAAATTCAAAAAATTCAATATCCGTTCAAAAACTGTAATCGTATTTGAAATAAAATGAATATCATGTGCATTCGAATAAATCAAATATTATTCGTATTTCAATGACACAATATTGAATATCAATACGAATATGGACACATCCATATACGATAATATCTGAATCAGAAATAAAAAACACATACATATAATGTAATTATTTACATTAATTTCATAGTTTCTTTTACTTGTGTATAATTGTTGATATTATATATATATGTGTGTGTGTGTGTGTGTGTGTTTGCTTAAATGAGAATCCCACTAAAGTGAGATATTAGATTTAATCCTAACTCTTCATTTTATAAAAAAATTTAATCTAATGTAATGGGTCAGCCAATGACACCTATACTAATAATCTACACCCTCACACACACTAACTCCACCCCTGATGTCATGATGATGTCATCATTAGTTTTTAATTTTATTAAAATTTTTGGGGAAATTTTTTATATATCTGACGTCGGTATGGTGATTTTCTGGAAAAAAAATCATTAGAATTCGATTTTCTTTTTGAAAGTGGTGATTTTTTTGAGAAACAAATCACCATATTTCAACAAAAATCACTAATATGACGTCTGTTATATAAAAAAATTTGAATTTTTTTATTTCTTAAAAAAATATATTTATGATATCAACATGACATCATAATGGTGATTTTTTTTCCGCTGATGTCATACTTGGTGATTATTTGTGTAAAGATGAATGACTAGGATTACATCTCATATCTCACACTAATTAGCATTCTTATTGGAACATGACCCTATATGTGTGTGTGCGCGCGCGCACATGTATGTATATATGGGTCACCCTCTAGAGAGGATTCTAACATATTATCTCATAAATTACTTTAAAATTAATCATATTTATAATTAATAACGAATAAATTTTGATTGTAATGTAACATACAAACCATGTATAAGTTTTATAAATAATTTAATATTTTAAAATTAAGAGAAAAATATGATTTTCAATTTGATTTTACTATAGAATTTTGTTAATTATGAGCAATACGATTCTGCTGTAGAATCATTTTACTATTTGTTCATTGTTATATTTCATTTTCAATATTTTATATATATAAATTCATTTATACTTGTGAGATACAATCTTATGGATTAGATTTTGATTATTTTGTGTTAACAATAAGTGTAAATTAAATTAGGATTAGGAAATTACTAATTAATATAGTAATCCTCCATTAGGTTGTTCGAAATGACAGTTAACGAGAAGAAAGTCAAACTGGGTCAAACAACTTTTATAAACGAAAATAAATTATTTTCTCTCTACCTATAATTAGATGAGATTTATCAAAATAATGATAAAATCAAATCTAAGTTCTTATATATTATATTTGAGATTGCTACCTCAGGGTGCTATTTGAGGTTAAAACAAAACCCAATATAAAAATAAGGATATTTGTATAAATACATGGGGTGGGACATTACATTTACAAATTTATCCTTCTAATATTATATTAAAAAAAACATAACCTCTGGAAAAAATGCCCAGGACAACCTCAGACCTATTTTTCTCATTATATTTTGAGATAAACACTGAAGATGAACAAATATAGTATTTTAAACACTATTTTTACGAAACAGAAAATGTGGTATCTATTTAAAAGAGTTTTGTTTTTAAAGGTTTTCGAGAGAATATATTTTCTAAATAATTTTGTTCAAACTATCTTCAACAAAGTACTACCTATATATAAAATACAGACTTTATCCCGGAAGCCCTCAATTGCCCTATTTATTTGGATAATTTATATTTTAATTCAAACTAAATATTCCTTGAACTTCATAATCATTATTATCTCAGGAATATTATATTTGAATATGCTTTGAGTGAAAACTTTAGTCCAAACGTCGACAAGTTCTGACAAATGACTATCGATTATTATTTCAGGCTATGGTGACATCGAAATGATCTTTTTCTGAAACAAATATCTACACATGTCCAAATGACTTTCATGTGTGTATACCAAAAATCAAGCAATCAAGATACACATTACTAAACATGAACCAAGGTACTAATATATATATATATATAATTATATAATTATATAACCAACTTCTAACTCTTATTCCTTGATTTCGAAAGAAATTGTTTGTCTCTCACTATAGAGCACAAGGGTCATAAGTTAGTTATTTCTTGTCTATTTGTTATATATATAATTCAGCTCTATTAAGTTATATTGTTTGGCTTGGTTCGATTTTTAGTTTAAATAAATAGTTAGCCTTGTTTATAATTTATATATACACGAGCTTTAATAGTTTGTCTTCTTTAAGTATATATAAGTTAGGTTGGTATTTAAAGGAGCTTTCTTTTCATCTCTTACTCTCCTAAATTAGTTGTTCATATCCTTGATTTACCTTTCCTGGATTAATAACAACTTCAAGTTACTTAAATTTTGAGTCGAGACCAATTTGTATAAGTCGAGGTATGACATAAACAAAAGGACTCCTTGTTGAACTTTTGTACTTATAACTTGCTCTTATTCCAAGTTAGAACCGATTTGTATAAGTCACTTATAGAGATATAAACAAGAGGTTCCTTGTTGAATATTTGCAAGTTAACTCAATTTATTTTTGAGTTGAGATATAATTCATATAAGTCAATTTTATTTGATATAAACGAACATCTCCTCGTTTGAAATAAATAGAGGTATAAACTAACTTATATTCCGAGATAAGAATATTCGTATAAATCTCATATATTATTTAGAGATATAATTGAAACTCTCTCATAGAATATTTGTAATTTTAGACTCATTTTAATTCCGAGTCGAGAATTTTTGTATAAGTCTATATATTATGATATAAACAAAAATACTCCTTGTTTGAATTATTAGTGAAAGAAACTAACTTATATTCTGAGTTTTGTTCCATTGTATAAATCTCATATATTTATTTAGAGATATAAACAAAGTACACTCGTAGAATATTTGTAAGTTTAATTAACATCGAACACCAAGTTAAGTGCTACTTGTATAAATCTCATATTATTATTTAGAGATATAAACAAGCCTTACTTGTTGAGTTCTTGAAGTTAAGCCAACCTTGATTCCGAGTTAGATAATATTTATATAAGTCTATAGTAAGACATAAACGAATCATCCTCGTTAATCTGAGTGATACATATTGTTCTTGTTTAAAAGGACATAGTTTAGTTGTTTTAATTTTCTTAAGGCGTTATAAACAACGTAGTTAGAAAACATACATGATCTTGTTCAAGTCACAATATATTTGGGTTAGTTATTTTTGGCCTTATATATCCTATACATATATATACATATATATATATACATATATACATATATATACATATATATATACATATATACATATATATACATATATATACATATACATACATATATATATATATATATATTTATTTATTTATTTTAAGTGATTGCATTCATACGCTTTACATATCGCTATTTACTTTAGCATACACACTGAAATACTTGCATACACGTACACACACTATGTGTGGTTCATCCTTCTAACGAAGCGACTTATCCCGACTCACATTTATATATTCTGTTTCTTCGGTTATATTATATATAATTTTTTGTCTCCGGTCTAGTACAGTAATATACTAGTCCACCATTGTTTTTCTTAAACAGGGTTATTAAGTCATAGTACTAGTTGTCTAGACTTTGTTAGTGAGATGA
Source organism: Oenanthe javanica (assembly GCA_008931105.1). Lineage (NCBI taxonomy): Eukaryota > Viridiplantae > Streptophyta > Magnoliopsida > Apiales > Apiaceae > Oenanthe > Oenanthe javanica. The sequence goes on from QRFB01005210.1 coordinate 9,837, forward strand.
AGTGAAGTGAGATGATCCTTGTTCTAAGACCCAAGTCCTACGTACACCGATGAGAAGTTGGGTGTCTTTGCACCGTGAAGAAAAGGAAAGATCCAATACCTAAACCTAAGATCCAAGACCTACAGAGGGTTAGAGGAACATAGTCTACGCATGGTTTTATTTTTCTTAGTTGTATTTGATGAGGTAATGGGGAGTTACGCTCCAAGGTAAACTCGTAAGGGTTCTATTTAGATTATGAGGAGGTAGCGGAGAGGTACACTCCAAGATAAATCTAGTAGGTTTGCTATTGTATTTTTAGGGATTAATGGGAAGTTAAGGTCTGAGATATATACATAATGGTTGTAAAGGCTTCTTCGTCGCTATAAGGATTGCATCTTTTTATAGTGGAAAATCTCGAGTTCAGGGAAGGACTCGGGGACTGGACTAGGGGGTGTCCGGATCCGTTAGGGGATTGCGCCATCGCAAACCAGGATAAAAATTTTATGTGTTGTAGTCTATTTCTTTTCTCTCTTTTAATTTCCGCACTTTATTTACTAGTTGACTAGTAATATTTTTAAAAGAGAAAAGAAAATTTTAAAATATCAAGTTCTAATTTTTAAAAGGGTATTAAGCTATTCAACCCCCTTCTAGCTAATACTCCTTACGGACCTAATAGTTGGTATCAAAGCAGTGCTTTTAACTGTGTTCTATGGCCTTTTTTAGTGCCAACGAACGCGATAAAAAGTAGATCTTTTATGGCGTATTTGAGTATCATTGGTTGTGGTGAAGGTCTCTCAACTTCGAGACTTCCTTTATTTGACGACACCAACTTTGCTACTTGGAAAACAAGATTTAGAATTTATGCTAAATCTCAAGGTGTCAAAGTGTGGATGGCTATCGAGGACGGTGTTGTTGTTCCGACTAAAGTAGTTGACGATATTGTCATCGAAAAGAAAGGCAGTGAATACACCCGTGAAGAAGAAGAGTTATTGAATATAGCTGCTAAAGCGAAAATGGTCTTAACTAGTGCACTTGTAGAAAAAGAATACAAACGTGTTAATAACTGCAAGTCGGCACAAGAAATTTGGAACAAATTGATTATTACCTACGAGGGGACAATGGATATTAAAAACTCTCGAATGGATACTCTAATCCAAGAATACAAGAACTTTAAACTCCTAGAGGGTGAAACTGTTAGGGATTGTGGTGTAATCAACTAATGCACTAAGTTTAAGGTTAATAGGCTAAGTAAAACATACTATCATATAATCATTGACAGTATAGTTGGTAGTCACTTATAGATAGTACATTTAAAAGTATTAGTTAGGTGATAGTACATTTGAAAGTTACTGTCTTGTACAAAAGAATAAAAATGAGTCTTGTAGTAGAAGTTCACTAAGTGTTCATGCACAACATGATTCAAAACTCAGACACATCACATTTGGAATAGACGACATCAACTATTCCATTGACAGTAATCTTGGTGGGGAATGAAGATTTGAAGACAACAAGTTTTACTGACAACAACTATTCCATTGACAGTAAAATTGGAGGAGAATGAAGAATTGAAGAAAACAAGTTTTACTAACAACAACTTTGGCGGAGTAGTTGATAACAACATTGGTGATGATAGTTGACAGCAGTTTTAGAAGACAGTATGTTTCATAGATTATCGAGCATGGCAACAAAGTATGCGGAGCTGAAGATACTATCACCACAGAGGAGATAAAAGTTGACAGTAAACTTTTAGTGAAGCTGATAGTTTGTTTCAGGTAGCAGACTTGATAGTGAAAATACAATGAATGATTTTGACATTACTAACTTTGGAGAATTCAAGCAAAATGTAAAGCATGCTTAAAGAGTCAAAGATTTCTGCATATCTCAGAGCTACTTTATCTACAAATAAAATGAAGACAAATTTGAATGTAAAAAGTAAAGTTTCTATTTTAAGTTTTGTTCTAGGAACAAGGGAAAGTACATTTGTAAGTGAGTTATATGTCTCAGTATAAATACACATATCTCACAAGTACTTTCTCTTATGCAACTGAGCAGCAATTTCGCAAGTATAGAAACATTAGTAAACTCATTTTTATTGTATCTATCGAAGCTGAAATTATTTTTCCAAACAGTTATAGCAAAACAAAAATTATTAAAATTAATTTTTGAAGTTTAAACACCCTGTCATTTTATCTGCTTAGTTTGTTTGAATCATTAACTTGTTAATTATCATTCTTGTTTGTTGTTAGCAAGAATCGTTCATAATTAATCAAGTTGCATTCAACCCCCTCCTCCTTCTACAACAATCATCTTAACTAACAACTTATATCAAAGCAACATGTTTAACATATCTTAACTGAAAAGATCCAAGATGAGTGCACAGAAAATAAGCAGTATAAAAATATCCACCTTTGATAAAGAACATTACAATCTTTAGAAAAGAAAAATGATGTTGTTTATAAAAATAGCCAACTCAATTTATCCTGGTATTTTGGAAAATGGTCCTTTTATCGCTCAATCATAGGTACCTGAAACCACAGTGGAAGGTGAAATAATACCTACCCACTGGGCTCCCAAAAAGGTTTCAGAGTTCAATGATACTGGAAAAGAAAAAATACCTTTGGATGATTGTTTACAGTTCATAATTATTGAAGCACTTGACAATGTTATGTACAACAACATTGTCAACTACACAAGTGCCAAACAAATATGGGAAACCATTGAGATACTGTGTGAAGGAACAGAAGGGGTAAAAGACAACCAAAGACAAAACCTGGTGTCTCAGTATGAGGCTTTTAGGGCCAAGACAAATGAAGGGTTGACTGAGATGTTTGAGAGATTCAATAGATTGATAAATGAATTGCAGCTGCATGGAAAGTTTTATGACAATGACTATGACAAACTCAAGACAAAGTATGATGCCTTGCTCAATAAGTAGCAAGGTAGGTCATTTGTAGTTGAAGGAAAATGCTGGGAGGAATCTGATAATGAAGAGGAAGAAAAATATGAGAACCTAGCTCTAATGGAAAACTATGGAGAAGAGTCACCTCCTTCATCAAGACAGGTACCTTTTCTTACTAATATATGACTGCATCTCAGTACAAGAAAACTGTTGAAAATTTAAGTTCTGAAATCTTTAACGTTCATACAAGCATGCTAGCTGCTAATAAAGAGATTGTCAAACTGACTAATGCTAATGAATCATTAAAGTGCAAGAATGAAGAACTAGAGCTTAGAAAAAATGCTTTTGAGTCCTTAAAACAAAAAAATGAATTTCTAAAAAATAAGTAGTTTGTGCTTCTCAGATTGAGGAGTTTATCAGAAAACAGATTAGTGAAAATGAGCTTAAAATCAAAGCTTACAAAAATTCTTCTTCATTGTTAAAATCATATCATGCTGATAATACTGAAAATTAAAAGGTAGGTATAGGGTTTAACTATGAGAAGAAAAATGATAAAAAAACATGTGGTAGAGGAAGACATTATCTTTGATAAACTTACTGTCAGACCCTCTATACTTAAGAATGTCAATAACCCAATGTTTAAAAAGGCCGAGTTTGAATTTGATGAGGAATATTTAATTCTTAAACAAATTCTAGAGATGAGGACAATATTACTGTCACTAAAACCCTTAGGTTAAAAGATACTGTCAAAATCTCCAAGACAGTTATTTTTGCCCTTGACAGTACCCAAGGTCTAGAAGGTGCTGTCAATACTAGCAAGACAGCGAGTTCAGAAGCTGCTGTCAAGACAGTAAGATCAAATGATACTATCAAGACAGTTCCATCTAAACCTACTGTCAACACTAGTAAGACAGTAACTTCTAAACCTATTGTCATGAAGACCAAGAAAAAAAAAATGGAAAGTTTAGAATAAATAAGAATAATGATTATGGTTACATCCCTAGTACTCCAAGAAAACTAACAACTATGGGTCTTCTAGTCATTTAACTCATGTCTGTACCAAGAGTAAGTCTGAAGTGAAACATGCTACATATGTTAATGGAAACTTTCATAGCACTCCCTTATTAGATAGACAAGTATCTCATTGTGGAAATATTGATTGCATGCCATGTAAATTAAATATGCTAAGCATCTGCTTTAACATTCCTATTGCCTCCAATGATGTATGCTTACATAAATTTGTCAAAACTGAGAATGCATAGACTGCAAGCCCTCCTAAAGCTTGGATGGGCAAGCCACCCAGAAACAAGAACCCAAAATCAATTATCAAATCTAAATGGGTGGCCACAGGAGTCATGCTAAAAGCTAATGAAAGAAAACTAACTAATCCTACCTTAAACTGTGGTTTGGCTAAGCCAAATAGACCCAATGAAAGTTGGGTACCAAAAGCTACCTGAAAACTTTGTTTTGCAGGGTAACAAGAAAAATAAAAGAATCATGTGGATCATTGATAGTGGATGCTCAAGACACATGACTGGCGATAAAGCCCTGTTATCACTGTTCAAGTAAATGGTTGGCCCATGTGTAATCTTTGGTGACAACAACATTGGTTTCACATTGGATATGGCATACTGGAAGTTGGTAACTTGAAGATTAAGAAAATTACTCCAGTGAATGGTTTGAAACACAATCTATTGAGTGTCACTCAATTTTGTGAGAAAGGTTTCGAAGTTTAGTTTGATCAAGATAGATGCTCAATTGTCAACAAGAAGACGAGAGTATAAGCTCTTCAAGAAGTGGGGAAACGAAGCCTATTCATTCCTGACCTTGACTCAGTAAGAAAGGACAAAATCTACAGTTTCTACAACAAAACTTCATCTTTTGAAAGCTGGCTGTGGCACAAGAAGCTATCTCATGTGAATTTCAAAGCTATGAATTATCTCATGAAGAGAGAATTGGTGAAAGGCCTTCCTCAACTTGATTTGTTTCAAGAAGGATTGTGTGAGGTTTGTCAAAAGTGAAAGTAAGGAGAGCTACACACAAAAGTACTCCTAGTGGTTCAATAAATGAAGCTTTTCAACTTATTCATTTGGACTTATTTGGTGCTGTAAATGTGCAGTCACTGACAAAGAAAAGATATGTCCTTGTGATGGTTGATGATTTTTCAAGATACACATGAGTGAGGTTCCTAGCAACCAAGGATGAAGCTGCATAAGAAATTATTGATCTAGTAAGAGTCCTTGACAAGAATCCTAAGTTTAAAGTTCAATCCTTTAGAAGTGACAATGGTACTGAATTCAAAAATAGTATCATGAATGATTTCTACAAAGACAATGTCATCACTCAACAATTCTCTACACCAAGGACACCTCAACAAAATGGTGTTGTGGAAAGAAAAAACAGAACTCTCATTGAGGCTGCAAGAACCATGTTGAGTGAAACAAAACTTCCTACTCATTTCTGAGGTGAAACTATTAATACAACCTGTTATACTCAAAACATGACAATTGTCAACAAGGCTTTTGGAAAAACACCCTATGAGCTGCTAACTAGAAGGAAACCTATGTTATTACTAGGAACAATGTCTATTTGTAGAAGGGGGGTTGAATACAAATATTTCCCCTTTTAAAACTTTTAACAGTTTTTCTGATAATTGTTAAAGTAAGAACAATTAAAGCTAGAATAAGTATTTAAACACACACAGGATGTTTAAAATTACTGATGGATTGATTTATCCATCAGTGTGTATTTTTGCTCAAATGNAATTGTAAGATGTGGAGGTCGAAGCATAATTTGTCTAAGTGAAACTTTGTGAGTACATAGAGATAGAGAGAGTTGTTGTGATAAACACAAAGAAGCTGCTAGGGTTTGTGTACACCCTAGGAGAGTTTTGTATTTACAAATCAATAANTAATTGTTCTTACAAGTGCTCTAAGGCTGAACAACTATTTTAAAGATATTCTCAAACTTGTCTATTTTTTAACAATGCTACCACACTTGTTTATATAATACAAGTGTGTTTACAATTCCTAGAAAGAGTATAAAATAATTAATCTATTCTAGGATTGTTTTTTATCTATCTTTCCTTTTGCCTTTTTCTATTTTGAGAAATGTCTTTAGACTTGTAAAGACAACTTCATTATGAGTATTCAACGTTAGTATAGACTGTCTTCCATAGGTATGATTTATGTCTTGTCATGGAGTCCCTATCAATTGATAATTTACTGTTAAGCATATCAATTGATTATTCCTTGTATCCATCAACTGATATTCTTCTTCGATTGATCTTCATATCCATTGACTGATAATAGTTGTTGACTTATCGATTGATAAATGTTATCAATCAATATACCAATCGATGGGTCTTCATATCAGTTGATGGCTCTTGCTTTTCTTGACTTAGCTTTTTATCAATTGATCTTATATCCGTTGATTCCTCCATATCAATTGATCATTATTCACTTGTACAATTTTCCTGTCTTCAAATAATTACAATTTGACAGTCTAAGTTATACATCAATTAATAATCAATATCAATCGACTCTAGTATTAATCGACAAGAGTTTATCGATCGACTAAATCCATATCAATTGAAGTAGACTAACTACACCTATGCTACTATCCATATTATCAGTTGAATAACATAAACATGTCAAATGATAAATGGTTTCCTGATCAATCAATATTTATAGTTTTCATATCAATTGATCAGTTACAATAAAAGTATAATTTCATGATTCTAATATTTAATGTTATCATCAAAGTTACATAGATTCCTAACAATCTCCCCCTATTTATGTTTGTGACAGAAATAAGTATGAATATATTTGATGATAACAAAACCCTTAAAACAATTACATTCATACAGAATCAGGAAATTAAATAGCACTTAAATTTTAGAAGTACCATTGTTGTGAACTTTGCAGGCTGCTTCTATCTTTCCAAGGTTTATTTCTTCATCTTCTTCCTCTTCTCAGCATTCTCCTTCAGTTACCTTATGAATGAGCCTCTCAATATCAGTTCATCTTTGTCTGAATCTCTAAGCTGCCTCATAAGATAGATGATTTCTTGATTTGTGATTTTGTCAATATATTTACAAATGTCAAAGTATTTTTTATTTCCTTCAATATCTGTGAATATCATGGCATACACTAGTTCCAGCACCATAATCTTCATTTGTGATTCCCAAAGCTTCAATGGAGGATCTGGATCAGCTTCTGCAGGCAATCTCCTCAGCTTTGTGATTTGATGGTACAGCTCTTGAGCAACTGCGATGTTTAACTTGTATCTTCTGTTAAGTAGAGGTAAAATTGTCTTTAAATTATTGTAACCCTGCTTCATGATCAGCCTCATTGGGTAGGTTGCTTTGTGTCCATCTTTGTTAGGAATATATTCATTTGATGATGTACAAAATACTAGAACAGGGGTTAGCTTAGTTTATTTGCAATAAATCTTTCTAGTCTCTGAAATGTATAATCAGAGTCTAGATAGTCAATATTCATGTTACTTGTACTTAGAAGAATTTTTGTAGAAAGTGAAGCCAGAGTCTACATGAAGATCAGAGCCTGGAAGGTGATCAGAGTCTATAGACTATCAGAGTCTATGATCTATCAGAGTCTACATATGATCAGAGTCTGAAGATCATCAGAGTCTGAAGATTTCAGAGTCTATACAGTTAAAGTTAAATTTGGAAGAAGATCACAGGAATGGAAAGTCTTCGAAGATCAAGATAAAAATATTGCAGATATGCTATGGGAAAGAAAGAGAATTCTAGAAGGAAAATGTCAACTAATAATTAGGAATTATATTCCTATTGTAATTTATCTTTCTGTTATTAGTTGATAGTCAGCTCTTTATATAAACTCTATGTAACCTAATTGTAAGATTGTGGAAGTCGAAACATAATCATCTGAGTGAAATTTTGTGAGAGCATAGAAATAGAGAGAGTTGCTGTGATAAACACAGAGAAGCTGCTAGGGTTTGTGTACACCCTAGGAGAGTTTTGTATTTACAAATCAATAATACAAACAGTACTTATTCATATCTTTGTGTTTGATCTTTGTTCTTAATTCATATATGTTAATTAATATTGAGTTGATTTTAAATCAGGCAGAACATACACACAAGTATTCAACCCCCCCTTCTACGTGTGCAACTGGGAAAACAATTGGTATCAGAGCCTAACGTTTAAAATCGATTAAATATGTCTGGAAACAANTAGACTTGTAAAGACAACTTCATTATGAGTATTCAACGTTAGTATAGACTGTCTTCCATAGGTATGATTTATGTCTTGTCATGGAGTCCCTATCAATTGATAATTTACTGTTAAGCATATCAATTGATTATTCCTTGTATCCATCAACTGNTAAACTAGTTCACCCACTGGAAGATTAAGATGCTGCCCCATCTGGAAGCAACAGACCCTGACTATCTTGAAAGAATTCATGAAGGACCCTATGTGCCTTTAAAGCTAGTGCCTCAAATCAATGAAGAAGGNAATGTTATCAATCAATATACCAATCGATGGGTCTTCATATCAGTTGATGGCTCTTGCTTTTCTTGACTTAGCTTTTTATCAATTGATCTTATATCCGTTGATTCCTCCATATCAATTGATCATTATTCACTTGTACAATTTTCCTGTCTTCAAATAATTACAATTTGACAGTCTAAGTTATACATCAATTAATAATCAATATCAATCGACTCTAGTATTAATCGACAAGAGTTTATCGATCGACTAAATCCATATCAATTGAAGTAGACTAACTACACCTATGCTACTATCCATATTATCAGTTGAATAACATAAACATGTCAAATGATAAATGGTTTCCTGATCAATCAATATTTATAGTTTTCATATCAATTGATCAGTTACAATAAAAGTATAATTTCATGATTCTAATATTTAATGTTATCATCAAAGTTACATAGATTCCTAACAATCTCCCCCTATTTATGTTTGTGACAGAAATAAGTATGAATATATTTGATGATAACAAAACCCTTAAAACAATTACATTCATACAGAATCAGGAAATTAAATAGCACTTAAATTTTAGAAGTACCATTGTTGTGAACTTTGCAGGCTGCTTCTATCTTTCCAAGGTTTATTTCTTCATCTTCTTCCTCTTCTCAGCATTCTCCTTCAGTTACCTTATGAATGAGCCTCTCAATATCAGTTCATCTTTGTCTGAATCTCTAAGCTGCCTCATAAGATAGATGATTTCTTGATTTGTGATTTTGTCAATATATTTACAAATGTCAAAGTATTTTTTATTTCCTTCAATATCTGTGAATATCATGGCATACACTAGTTCCAGCACCATAATCTTCATTTGTGATTCCCAAAGCTTCAATGGAGGATCTGGATCAGCTTCTGCAGGCAATCTCCTCAGCTTTGTGATTTGATGGTACAGCTCTTGAGCAACTGCGATGTTTAACTTGTATCTTCTGTTAAGTAGAGGTAAAATTGTCTTTAAATTATTGTAACCCTGCTTCATGATCAGCCTCATTGGGTAGGTTGCTTTGTGTCCATCTTTGTTAGGAATATATTCATTTGATGATGTACAAAATACTAGAACAGGGGTTAGCTTAGTTTATTTGCAATAAATCTTTCTAGTCTCTGAAATGTATAATCAGAGTCTAGATAGTCAATATTCATGTTACTTGTACTTAGAAGAATTT
>QRFB01005210.1:22815-41268 GCA_008931105.1 Oenanthe javanica
TCATGTAGAATCTGAGTTATTATTAATGGAACAATACAAAAAGGATTCTGAGAAATATAGTCATAATTACACTGAAGTCTTGAAATCCTATGACTATGTTAAGAATGAACTAGAAGAAGAGAGACTTATGTTTAGAGTCTGGACAGACTCTGGTAGAAAAGTTCAAGAAATTCTCAAAAATCAAAATGTGTGTCAAACTGCTGGTCTAGGCTATGACAAGAGTCAAGACAAAAGACCTATTGTTGAGAATGATAACAGTGAAGAAGCTAGCCAAGTTAATAAGACTAAAGACAAAAGTACATTTGTTCCTGTTAAGTTTGTGACACCTAAAGAAAAATCTGAAACCACAAACTCATCTGTCATTAGTCCCCCTGTTGTTAACAAAAAGACAGATGAAACAGGAGCAAATAACTCTAAGAAAAATATTAATATAGGGTACTTGTCTAAGTCAAAATTAAAAGAAAGGCTAGAGAACTTATCAGAGTCTACCAAAACTAGGAGAAATAGGAATGGTAAGGAAGGAATTAATAAGGCAAACAATTACCAAAAGGATCCTAATGCTCCTAGAAAGAAGTGTTATAGATGTGGCAACCACAACCATTTGGCTATAGATTGTAAAGCAAAGATTGAGAAGAAATCAGAGTCTANACTTATCAGAGTCTACCAAAACTAGGAGAAATAGGAATGGTAAGGAAGGAATTAATAAGGCAAACAATTACCAAAAGGATCCTAATGCTCCTAGAAAGAAGTGTTATAGATGTGGCGATCACAACCATTTAGCTATAGATTGTAAAACAAAAATTGAGAAGAAATCAGAGTCTAGTCTTCCACAGACTCTGAAAAGTCACTACATACCACAGAAACCATGTTATCACTGTGGTAGCATATTTCATTCTATCTATATGTGTAAGGACTATCATGACTTGTATTACAATTTTTATGAGCTAAAATCTTCTATTGATAAAAGTTGGTATGACACTGTCAAGACTCCACCAGAGTCTAAGGCAACAAAAGAGACAGGTAAATCAAAGGTGAAAATTGTAAAGCCTGCTTCTCCTAAAGTTNATAAATCAAAGGTGAGAATTGCTAAACCTGTTTCACCTAAAGTTAGAGGAAAAGGATCCAAAACTATTTGGGTCCCCAAAACAACTAACTAGTTGATTTATGTATGCAGGGAACAAGGGTAAAGAATGTAACCCTAATCCTGGACAGTGGATGCTCAGGACACATGACTGGAAAGAAATCCCTGCTTACAGACTTTGTGGAAATGGCTGGCCCAGAAGTATCCTTTGGAGATGGCAACAAAGGACAAACACTGGGATATGGCAAGATTGTACTTGGGAATGTCATCATTGAACAAGTAGCTCTAGTTGATGGCTTAAGGCATAATTTAATNTCTCTAGTTGATGTCTTAAGTCACAATTTGATAAGCATAAGTCAACTAGGAGATAAAGGTTACCATACTGGCTTTTACAACAAAGAGTGTCTTGTGACTCATAAAGAAACATGCATTTTAGTTTTCAAAGGTCACAGACATGGTAACATTTATGAAGCCAGCTTGGAAGATTGCATACACAGTGAATTCACATGTCTATATAGCAAGGCCTCAACTGAAGAAAGCTGGAAATGGCACAAGAAACTGTCACACATCAACTTCAAAACACTCAACAAGTTGGTTAAACAGAATCTTGTAAGAGGATTACCACATGTTGATTTTGTACAAGATGGACTTTGTGAAGCATGTCAACTTGGAAAACAAAGGAAATCATCCTTCAAGAGCAAGACAATAAATACCATTTCTGAACCCTTTTATTTACTACATCTTGATTTATTTGGTCCAGTAAATGTTATGTCAATTAACAAAAATAAATATACTCTTGTTATTGTAGATGATTTTACAAGATTCACATGGGTTTTCTTTCTACATTCAAAGGATGAAGCTTCTCAACACATAATAGATCATATCACTTTTCTGGAAAGAAAATCAAAGAAAATAGTAAGAATTCTGAGGAGTGACAATGGTACTGAATTCAAGAATTCAATCATGGAGAACCACTGTGCATCAAAGGGAATTACTCAACAATTTTCTGCGCCAGGAACTCCTCAACAAAATGGAGTTGTGGAAAGAAAGAATAGGACACTCATAGAAGCTGCCAGAACAATGTTGGCAGAGTCTAAGCTGCCAGTATATTTTTGGGCTGAGGCAGTCAATACAGCATGTTTCACTCAAAACTGCACTCTAATAAACATGCATGGAAAGACTCCCTATGAAATGATAAAGGACAAGAAGCCAAGTGTAAAACACTTTCACATATTTGGATGCAAGTGTTATGTACTGAAAGTACATCCTGAAAATCTAAGCAAATTCGAAGCCAAGGCAGATGAATCAATCTTTCTTGGATATGCATCAAACACAAAAGCATTCAGAGTGTTTAATCTCAGAACCAAAATTGTTATGGAATCTATTCATGTTGCATTTGATGATAAAAAGTTTACAGGATTGCAGGATGAGTCAGAGTCTACTACACTAGAATTTGAAAATCTTAAAAGTTCTGAGATAAATGAAGAAGAAGAGGATGAAGATCCTCAAATAACTCCTGAACCAACACAGGAACCTGCACATTCTGAGGGGGAGCTAGAAAATACAACTCCAAATAATTCAGAGTCTAACAGGTCAGGGTCTACCCAGACAGAGTCTAGACAGACAGAGTCTAACTCATCAGGGTCTGGATCAAGCAACTCTGAAACCTTGTCAGAGTCAAGCAATTTAGGGGGAGCCTCTTCATTTGAATTTCACTCAAATACAAAAGATGCAAATGACTTAGGGGGATATTCAAGTTCAAGAACCAATCTTCCACCAGCTAGAAAATGGACAAGGGATCACACTCCTGACTTAATAATTGGTGACCCTGAGAGTGGTGTACAAACAAGAACAACCACTCAAAATGAATGTCTTTATAGCTGTTTTCTCTCAAAGAATGAACCCAAGAAAATTGAGGAAGCCTTGCAAGACCCTGATTGGATTATTGCAATGCAAGAAGAATTGAATGAATTTGAGAGAAACAAAGTGTGGAAACTTGTACCAAAACCTAGAGATAGATCAGTTGTTAGTGCAAAATAGGTGTACATAAACAAACTTGATGAGAATGGAACTGTAGTAAGAAACAAAGCAAGGCTAGTTGCAAAAGGATACTCACAGGAGGAAGGAATTGACTATGATGAAACTTTTGCACCAGTAGCAAGATTGGAAGCTATCAGAATGTTTCTTGTCTAGACTCTGACGAGGCTGTAGACTCTGACGAGTCTGTAGACTCTGACGAGTCTGTAGAATCTGAGAAAAATATTGCCTAGACTCTGAATCGGTTAAAATTCGCGCATGCAGACTCTGATTGTGTTTAAACTGTTCAAATGACTTGAAATAGGCGGTAACAGTTATTTTTGACTAGAGATAGGCTGTAGAATCGTGTGTATTGTATCCAATTCAAATAAAATAGAAAATTTTCATACATTTTACTTACTTGTTTATTGCTTTTTTTTAAGGCAAAATTAATCACAGAGCTTTTTATGAACCCTAGCTAAATTCTTCAAGTGAATTCATCACTTTCACCTCAACAATTTCAATGGCTGCTATCTCAACTGTTATGAGGGGACCCAAAGCTATCGCATTCACCTTTGGAGACTTTGAGTTCATGACCACTAACCATGTGACAGCCCTTGGCGACAAGAAAGGGGTAGATGCTGATTACTATCCTATGATGGATTTCTTGGATCAGAGTGAGCTCAGTTATATACTCAAGGCATCACCAGTGACTCATATGGATGCTGTTTCACAAGCTTGGAGCTCTTAAAAGGTAGTTGATCCTTCTCAGGATCAACCAGGTAAAATCATGTTTACCTTTGACTCCACTACATTTGATGTAACTGCAGATATACTTAATTTTGTGTTTAAGCTGCCTGTTAAGTGTTCTTTTGATAATATTGTATCTGATGATGACATTAAAAGAATGCTTAAAACAATAGGTTATTCTGCTAGCTTAGATAACATGAGTAAAATAACTAGGCCATATTTAAGAAAGGAATGGTCCTTTTTCTTTGATCAACTTGCTAAGTGTTTTACTGGAAAATGTAGTGGCTTTGATGCTATTACTGCTATTACTTATCAAATTTGTCACAGTCTCCTATTTGACAAAGTGATCAACATTGGTGATATATTGCTCACTCAAATGGGAGCAAAATTAAATAATGTGCATGAGGGGAGAAAGAAAGTCTACTATCATAGATTTCTTATGATTCTCCTCAATCACTTCATTCCTGACATGTCAACCAAGTTGGCAGATGATTGCTATGTGTAGGCATACAAACTGCAAAGAAGAATATTCTTTGACATTAAGAGAATTGATGACAAGAAATAGAGTCTACCTGCCATGAAATATCCACAGGTAATGTAGGTAAACTCTCAACCTACAAACCTTCTATCTACAATGCTTCATTTTTTGGTGGTGAACTGGTGCAGGAACAAGTAATAGAGAGTCCCCCTGCACCTACCCAAGTAACCTAATCCCTTTCACCAAAACAATTTCAAAAACCTAGAACTAGGAAACCAACCTCTGGTGTTTCTCAAAAGCCACCGGTTGTAAAAAGGAGGAAATTGGTTCAAACTAGGCTAGTAGATGAGCACAGTAATGAGGAGCTCAACCCTTTAGAGAAACAAGTTGTTGAAGGTCTTTCTTTGCTAAAAGAAGGTCATGATACACTTGATTCTAACCTTCAAGCCAAGTCTGTAGACTCTGAAAAGGCTACAGACTCTGAAAAACCTAGGGAAGCACCTCAGGATTCTCACATTGAGTCTCCTGAGAAATCTTTTGCTAAGAAGTACAGAAGGTTAAGGAAGGCTTATTCTGCACACACACAAGCCTATTTTTGTTACTCACCCTATTTTGCAGGAACCAGATGCTCCCAAGGCTCCTGCAGAGCTAGACTCTGAAAGCAAGAAAACACCTGAACCATAGTCTAATGTTGAGTCAGAGTCTAGACTGCCTTTAGACTCTGATCATGACACATTTTGGGAAGGAATGCCATTGGATGCAGCCTCAAGTCTAATTGATGAGATCATTATTCCAAGTGATCTGAGACTGTTATTCCTATATCCTTTGGTGGAATCAGTTGAAGATCCAGAGCAATATCAGACTAAATCTCAAGTCTTGGATTTTCTTTCAACCTATGAAACCCTAAGGAAGAGAATGGAACAGGAGCTACAACTGTCTGCACAGGATGTGGTCAAAAATCTATACAGCTACCTATTCAACTCTTCATTACAAGAAAAAGCAGCTGGGCTCATAGAAGGCAGAACAACTGAAGTTCTCAAAGCACTAGGTGTGCCAGACTCTGAACAACAAATCACAAAGAAGCCTAAAAAGCTTAAGATCTACAAAAGGAGAGAATCATAGTTTGTTGCTGAGTTGGAAACTGGGATTGAGCAACCAGTTTTTGACTATGAAGCAATTTGGGATCAAGGGATTACCTACAGGACAGCTATTGATTGGATTTCTACTATTCAGCCTCTTTCAAGGAAGGTGGTTGATTTTCTTGTCCAAAATGTAGGAAAGGTGGCCAACAAATACATCTATCCAACCTATGAAAGTAGATTGAATCAACTCAAGGGCTCATATTATCAGAAGCTTGCAAGGGAACTGCAAGATTCCTTTCACATGACTTTTGCCCAGGCCATCAATGCACTCCATGCCAGGATTTTTCTCAATGGACAATTGGATGCATTAACTATGGTAGAACCACAGGAGGTAGCAGGTAATGCCAGGCAGTTGGAGGATGCGACTAGTGATAAAGATGCTCAGTCTGCCTCACCCACACAAGAACCACCTACTCAGAGGTTGGGTGATAGTGGGGTAGGGGAGTATGCTGTTAGGCCCTCCTTGGAAACTCAACAAAATGCTGATGAGAACACTAGTGATATGGGAGGACAGACTCTGATGGATGCTCAAGAAGAAATTTTCCATCATTTTCTATCAGAGTCTATCCACCTTGAGGGGGAGTCTCATGCACAAACAGTCAAAGATGGTGACACTCAGACTCTGGCTTCTAATGAAGTCATGCTGAAGCAGTCAGAGTCTAGAGTAGACCCTGAGACTGGAATACTGGAGCCAACAGACTCTGAAAATAAAGAAGATGATTGTAAGGGTTCAGAATCTGTTGCTGCTCACCCCTTGGTGGAAACCCCTAGCCTTCAGACATTTGAAGGGGTTCCCCTCCATCAAGGTGGTTCAGGTATTGAAGCACCATTTTTATCTCTCAACCCCTCTTCTGTAGGTTTATTGAGTGCACCCTCCAAATTGAGTGACAAAATATATGAGAGGCTGGCACTGGACCAGGCAAAAGGAGAGGTAGATAAGGCTGTAGAGAGCCTGAGTGAGATTGAGGAAGTGGGTTCCCAACCCCACTGTGAGAATGAGAGGTTAGGGTATCCTGAACCTAGCTTTACTTATTGGGATCAAGATTTTCCAAAGAGTTGGTCTAATGAGTTGGAGCAGGGGATGGATGACAATTCACTATGTTTGATTGTGCAGATTGGCAAACAGGAGGAGGCTCTTGCTGCTCANGTGGCTCTTGCTGCTCAGAAGTCATTTACACAGAGACCACAACATCATCTGGTGGATTCTCTAGCAAGGAGAGCAGATAGAGTCATGGAGGCTTTGGTGATAACTCTGTCATTTTAATTGAGGCTGCAACATTGAAGTCAGAAGAACCACTTTTGATCATGCCTATAAGGGCTAGACTTCCAGAGTCTACAGTCTCTGATAACTCTCAGGACGAGTCAGGGTCTATAGTCCCGTTTGTAGTTTCAGCGTCTACACCACCACCAGAGTCTACACCTCCAATTACAAAGCTTGAGCCTGTTGCTGAGGAGTGCACTTCTGAAGATGATGATCAAGTTCACCCTTCTTTTGACTATTTTGATAAGGTGTTTTCTCAGTCTTGGGAGTCTGCACAGCAAAGAGGCATCAATGATAAAGATTATTTTGCCTGTATTATGGAAATTCATCAGTCTGAGAGACTGAAAGCTTTTCAGAAAAAATCATATCAACAGGAACATGGTTACTATCCTGGTGAAGAAGATCANGCCTGTATTATGGAAATTCATCAGTCTGAGAGACTGAAAGCTTTTCAGAAAAAATCATATCTCCAGGAACATGGTCACTACCCTGGTGAAGAAGATCAAGCTCTAGATGGAGATGTTAAAGCTCAGACAGAAAGTGTTGCTGCACAATTGGCTAGTGTGGTCAAGGACATTTCTCATATTCAAACCAGACTTACTGGTGTTTACAATAGTACTTCTTTACTCAGTACCAAATTTGACAGAATTCACTCCCTTCAATTATCCAAAGAGGTAGCCTTCAAGGATGCTCTAGCTGTTATCACTTCTACTCAAGCTTCTCTCCAATCCACAGTCTCTAATTTAACCACCAAGGTTGATTCAGTCATTGCAGCACATTCCAATATCTCAACAGTTCTTGAATAGATCCTTTTGGCTATTACTGGTAATGATGATGTCAAAAAGGGGGAGAAGAGAGGTGAATCATCCTCCATGAGAAATAAGGATGATACATGCAAAGATGATAAAATGGGACTTAAAAGGAGGAGAGATGGTGATGATGAAGATAGTTCTCATGGTCTTAGGGGTCCTGGTGATGTATCACTCAAGAATTCTGGAGTGGCTGAATTTTCAAAATCTCAAACACATCAGTCAGGGACTGGACATGGGAAATCAGAGTCTAAGTCAGACTCTGATAAACAAAGAAAGAAGTCAGACTCTGATGAAACTCAAGAACCTTCATATTGGAAGTGCAGTCAATCAAATCTGCAACTTAGAGCTAAAAAGAAGATAGGTCTTGGAGGTTTTGAAGAATCTGACATTGACAGAACATCTACTCTAACCAGGGATCCTCAATCCTTGACAGATAGGCAGTTTGAGAAGATCACACAGAAGCACTTAAACAAAGTGGTGTCTGCTCAAATTGTTTATAATATTTTTGAAAGGAAGATGCAAGGAGAACAAGGAGGCACAGAAAAGGTGAAGAATGAGATGCTGGTTTATTTTTTAGAAAGTGGATCAGCTAGATGGATAAGTCAATCAAACTTCATATTTTTCAAACAGGTTGAGGAATTGCAGTATATTAGATTTCTCCTTCAAATTGCTTATGAAGTTAACAAGAGCAAAGAAGCTGTCACACACAAATGGTTCAAGGAGATTGATAGGAAGCTGAATTTACACAAACAGGCAAATCGACAAATGGGAAACTTTTCCTTAAAATATGTTGATACTGAGGGAAATGATCAAGCCATGCCATTAGAAGAAAAACAAATTAAATTTCAAGAAGGTGTGGGTCATTACNGTACTTTGGGTTTCAACCTATGAATGGGAAAGTTAGCGTTCTAATGTTGAAGGATTTAAAAGAACAAGATAGTAGTGCAAATGATCTGAGAACAGCTTATTGTCAAATCAAATGTTCAAGTGAAGAAATGAAGAAATTGAAGAAATTTGTTGGTGAAGCTCTTGCAATTGTGGAAGAAAATATGCTAAATTCATTTTTGAAGAATAATCCAGCCTTTAAGAAGATTAAATAAAAAGTAATTCTTTTTCCTTTATAATTCTTTTATACTGTTCTAGATTAATTTTTTTATTCTTTAGTTTTGACATCATCAAACCTTGATTTATGCTTACATTTTATAAAGCATAAATAGGGGGAGATTGTTAGGGATATATTCATTTGATGATGTACAAAATACTAGAACAGGGTCTAGATCAGTTTATCTGTAATAAGTCTTTCTAGTCTCTGAAATGTATAATCAGAGTCTAGATGGTCAACATTCATGTTACTTGTACTTAGAAGAATTTCTGTAGAAAGTGAAACCAGAGTCTGCATGTAGATCAGAGCCTGGAAGGTGATCAGAGTCTATAGACTATCAGAGTCTACATATGATCAGAGTCTGAAGATCATCAGAGTCTGAAGATCATCAGAGTCTGAAGATTTCAGAGTCTATACAGTTGAGGATAAATTTGGAAGAAGATCACAGGAATGGAAAGTCTTCGAAGATCAAGATAAAAATATTGCAGATATGCTATGGGAAAGAAAGAGAATTCTAGAAGGAAAATGTCAACTAATAATTAGGAATTATATTCCCATTGTAATTTATCTTTCTGTTATTAGTTGATAGTCAGCTCTTTATATAAACTCTATGTAACCTAATTGTAAGATGTGGAGGTCGAAGCATAATTTGTCTAAGTGAAACTTTGTGAGTACATAGAGATAGAGAGAGTTGTTGTGATAAACACAAAGAAGCTGCTAGGGTTTGTGTACACCCTAGGAGAGTTTTGTATTTACAAATCAATAATACAAACAATACTTATTCATATCTTTGTGTTTGATCTTTGTTCTTAATTCATATCTGTTAATTGATATTGAGTTGATTTTAAATCAGGCAGAATAGACACACAAGTATTCCACTTGTGCAACTGGGAAAACAATCTTCATATTCCAAACTCATGCACTCCTCATGATTTGAAGTTGCTGGATGAGTTTTGCCACCTATTAATCCTTTTTCATTTATTCTTGGCACTTCCTTCAGTTCATATCCTTCAAGAATAATTTCTTTTGAATCTTCTTGTTTTTCTTCATTGAAGATTGTTCCTGTTGAATAGATTCTTGGGGTTTGACTGTCCTTTTCTTGGCCATTTTGATTTGCCTCTTTGGCTTTGAGGATGAAAACTGAGTTGCATCCGTTTGATTCCACTCCAGCTGCATTCGCATTGCCATTTCAACATCCTCCTTTTCTCTCCTAGCAATATATGCACTTCCTGAAGAAATTACTCCTTGTAGCAACTTTTCACCTGAAAATTTTTCTTTATTTTTCTTCCCCTCATCAATCATAATAGCTTTCCCCTTTTTCATTTCTGCTAACTGAGAAAGTTTATCTGCATGAAGGTTTACCTCATTTGTAGCTGCTGTTGCATTCTCATTTACAGCCTTCGATTGTACAATAAAGTCATCCAAGCTTCCTCTTTGAGCAACCATTGTTACCATCTCCGTGCTTTGCTTTAATTGCTCAAATATTTTTCTTTCTCTCTCAATTAGCTCATTGGTTTCCTTTTCTTTAGTTATTCTCCTAGCTTCCAAGTAAGCACTAAATTGTTGTGCATTGCTTCTTTTCTTTTTCCAAATCATCCTTAGAATAATTTGATGATTTACTCCTACTCTCTTCTGTTTGCCTGCTCCTACTCACCCCTCCAAATTTGCTACTACTTCATGCTTCAACCCTTCCTATTCCATTTCCACCACTGCAATCCTTGTCCTTGTCTTTCTTATCTTTATTCTCCCCCTTTTTATTATCATCACAAGAGGGAGGTGGTGGCATTCTGTCAAGAAATTTCTATAGAATCTGTGCATGGAGGGCCTGTCCCTTGATAATATCACCCATTTTTTATTCAAGAGAGGAGACCCTCTTGTCCAAATCAGTGAAACCTCTTGCATCCTTAAGAAATTTTTGTTGAATGTGATGGAGAGTGCCATGGGGCAATTTCTCATCCAACATTCTTTCTAGCACATCCTTTGTAGTGTAAATTGAGTCCTTGATTGAGACCAATTCCTGTCTAACTCCTGTCACAGTCATCTTCTGAACTTTGAGTTGGTCCCTTAAGCATTGAGCTATTCTTCTGTGTGCAGTGTCAGAAAATTCTACTTCCATCATTGACCTCCTATACTGAGAAAAGAGTTTTTCTTCTGCATCTACTAAGCTGCCATCAGTGCTCATCCAGGATTCTTCATCACTGTCATTGTCAATATCTCTCGGAGCTAATTGACACACATCTTCAACATTGACTATTATTTCCTTCAAATTCCTTGTTCTCTGTTCAGTATGCTCTAATCCTAGAATTGACTCAGCATCCCTGTTTATGGAGGTAGCCAATCCTTGATATCTTAGGTCAGGATGCATAAAATTCTTTGGATCCAACTCTCCACCATCAACATCTTCCTCAGCTTCACCAATCACCATTTCAACACCTTCAGCCTCCTTGTTAACTCCACTACTACCATCTTCATTAACAGTAGAAACTCCCCCTAAGTCCTGCACTCCCCTATGTCCTGAACTCCTTCTCCTTCTGACATAGTTCATTTTTCAGTTCCTGAGCATATTGTAGAATCCTGAAGTCACTCTCACTCATCTCTCTATTTTTTTTAGGATCTCATCCTGGAATCTCACCTCTCCCTTAGTCATACCTTGTGCAACTTCTAATGTGGGGTCCTCAAGTGTTTCACTCTTATTCATGGAAGAAATAAGAATTATCTCACCCACTCCCTCTCCTTTTACCAGGTTGCAAGGCTGCCTCTCACTCAACTCACTCATTCCTACAAGAGTGGGTGCAACATCAATTGATTCATTATCAATTGATGGGAAAATATTATCAGTTGATGTGTTTGACATATTCATCGATTGATGCATACCCATCTATTGATGTTGAATATCAATTGATGGCTTATCAGTCGATGGCTGATTATCAATTGATGAGAATACATCAATTGATGAGGTTGAAACATGTGAAATTAAAGGGATATATGTGTTTAGAGAAGAGAGAATGTTTGTTATGGTGTTTGAAATGGTTTCTTGAGAATCCTGTGAGGGGGACTCAAGATGGAGTATTGGCTTTTCCTTTAGTAATAAGGAAGGAGAATTTGAAAATGTCTGATTATCTATCAGTACATTTTCTGAAGAAATTTTTTGAAGAGGAGAAAGAAGGATAGAAATAGATAGTGAATGGGGCTGCATCTCCACATTTATTGGAGATGCATCAAACTGTGGGTAAGAAGGCTCCACCACAGTTTCCTGTGATTTTGCAGTGTGTGTCTCCCCTTGTGCAAAGTTACCTTATTTTTCCTCCTTTCATTGGACTTTGGTGTTTTGGCTTGTGTGTCCTCCCTTTTATTCAATGCCATTGGCTGTGGGCTCTTTTCAATATTAACACCCTATTGAGAGGGTGACAATAGAGATGTGGTCATGTCCTTATTAACATCCACAGCCTTTTGGAAGACTGTGGAGTGGCGTTTGTTGATTTTCCCCAGTTCCCTCACTTGTAACCCCTCCAACTAGTCTATCATCACTTGGGGTGTTTCTTTTTCTAGATTTTTCAACAATAGGCTTTTGAGATCCTGTTGAGGTTGGCCTTTTAGATTTAGATTTTGAAATAGGATTTGTAGCTTGGGTATGAGGGTTGGGGTCATTACTAACACCCTCCATAGCTACAGAAGGTAAATAAATTTGAGATTGAGAAAAGGGTAAGTCAGATTGAAATACCTGAATAAAAGGTGAACAGATCAATTCTACATTACTGTGAAGATTGATCTTGAACAAGTCTTTGAAGACCCTTTTGTTTTGGACCCAGCAGTTTAGAGTCTCTGTTTCCCTGGTTACTTCTATATCTTTCAGAAAATGGTTAATAAAAAGCATAATAAATCTAGCATAGTAAATATGATTAGATCTATTAGATTTATCACCTAATTTTGCTGCAATTTCTTTAATTATTATTGATGATAGATTATAATACTTGTCAAACAAAATATTATAAGATACTTCCTGCATACTTGTTGTTATAGCATCAAAGTTGCTCATCTTACCACTAAAGTATTTTATTATTGCATCAAAGAAGTAAGACCATTTTTTCCTAAGATGCTTTCTAACAACATGGCCTAAACTTATATCAGGTTCAACATAATTAACAGACCTAAGCATGCTTTTAATGTCCTCATCTGTAGGTGATCTATTAGTGTTATTAGCAGGAAAATTAAGCAATCGTCAATAGAAATAGTAGTTAAAGTATACTTATATCTTTTGCATATAAATGAAATGGAAGAGTAGTGCTTGGCAACTTCTGCACTGGCCCAGAATTCCTCTACCAACTTGCAAACTATTTTGGGTGCTTCACTAAGTCCACTCTTGACCTTTCTATTCTCCAGGAATCTCATCAATGGATGAAAGCCTTTTGGTGCTTCCTCCACAACTATGCATATAATATCCCCCCCAGTTATTTATTAAGTTAAAATATTAGTGGTTTATTAATTATATATTTTACTTTATTTATTTTTATTTTTATTGAAAGATATGGTTATAGAGTCCTAGTCATATTCTAGAAAATATGTGATAAGGGAAGAGATGAGATTGTATTTGCTTAAATTTAGGACACAGTTGAGTTATAGGTGAATAAATAGGATTACAACGTAAGCATTAATACCAACACTTTTATTTTATAACTCATATATATGGAGAGAAGAAGAAGTCGCAGCTACGAGTTTTAAGAAAGGAAGACACGGGTATTAAGAGTTTGATAGTAGAGATTTTGACAGGTAGTCTTAGGTGCCTAACTCGCAGATGTAATGTATGGAGTGTTATTTATGTTAGTGTATTAAATCATATTATATTATACATTCATTGTCTCATACTTTTGTTATCCAAATTTAGGTATAGAAAAGAGATTGGAGGAAGTGAAGGATAGAAAGGCACATCATATTTGAAGTGTAGTATAGCTACTGGAGGTATTGATTACACTACTACAATATATATATATATATATGTTGTTTTGATTCAAATAATATATTTTGTTTAATAAGTATATTATAATTTGTGTTGAGAATTATTTTATGATTAATATGAGTTTTATGTTAATATCTTTATCTATGGGTTTGACAGTAGTAATTTAATTATTATATATATTTATGTAATACTCAAGTGAGATGAATTTATTTGAGATCTTGTAAATTTTATGTACTGTGTATAGTATATAAAAAGATAATTTTACTAATTAAATTTAATTATTATTAAACGCTTGTGTAGTATATTTTTATAAATATTAATTGTTTATAAATAATTTTGCACAGATTAAGTAATTTATTAATAAAATGTGATTTACTCACTTATGTTTTGAAATAAATATTTTTATGATTTTGTGTATGCATGCGTTTGATGGCCCGTGTGTATTGGTATATTAATTAGTTAAATAAAATATTAATGGAGGTAATATCATATTATTAATTTCTATATGTATATATTACCATAGATTTTGCATAATTATACATCTTTGTAGTTCAAATTATGACTTTAATTACTATACTAGTTTACTTAATATTTCCCGCATGAGTTGTCAATTTTACAAAATTAGATGTTCTATAAAAATTAGTTAAGATTTATGAAATTTAATTATCCTTATTAATAATTGATTGATTTGAATTACATATAGTATATATATTTAAGTTAGTAAATCATGTACGTTACTGGTCACTGGTCAGACATGTAGGTAATATGTTTATCAATTTTGGTCAAGTCCCTGCATACTCGTGAAGTTTATATAGATATTATATAATTTATACAAGTTTCCTGATCTTACTTAAAATTGTTTTATTAATTATATAGTACACTTCTTTTATATACTATATTTATTTATAGTGTTTTTATATGTTGCCAAAAAGTTACAGTCCTATAGTCTAGACATATATTACTAGCTCTTGCTAAGTATGCAGTTAATCATAAACTATATTGTTATATATAATGGATTGTAGACTCTGCACATATTCATAAAGTTATTTTATTATATTTATAGATTAAGCTGCACGACTGTTCACATTTGGTCAATACAATTCATATTATTTAAGGTACGAATTCTATTCCCTTTTATCAATTTAAACAGTAATTATTAGTACGAATTCCTATTCACTTCTCTCAATTTTAAATTATAATTGTTAGTATAGATTCCTTAATTCTTTTTCTCCATTTAAATATTAAAATTCGTTATATTTATTGTTGAGGCTTTTCTAAAATTGTGACCCTTGTACTCTGTGTACTTTTTAGTGCACCTTCTTATATTCGTTTCGTATTCCTTATTTTTGGAATTATTGTTGCCTTGATTCTTTATATTTGTTTTGTTTCGCATTTTTTTTATTGCGATATTGTTTTGATTTGATTAATTAAAGAGTCGGCAACTTTTGTAACCTATGTATTGGGCTCTTAGACCGATCCGTGTGGGTTAATCACGGACAATGTTCACATGGAGTTCGGAGTAAAGGTGAACTAGACACTAACTCGTATCAGTGTTTTGAGTGTACGGGCGCGTTTCTGGAGTATGAGACGTGAATAGATCATGATCGATATTGTATTGTTGGGATGTTTTATACATTCTATTATTTCTTCTTATGGATATCCGAGGAAGAAACCATTGTCCTGTACTTGGTGAGTGGAGTTTCACGAGTACAGTTTTGTGTAAGAGACCCTTATTGTTCCCACCTTATTTGCTTTTCAGCCTTATTTTTATTGTTTTGGATCCGAGTTATTTATTGTGGTACCATTTTGTTAAATATCGTATATGATTTGAGATATCTCGTGATCCTTATATTGTTCACTTTTGTATCGTTCTATTGATTAAATCTTTATTGTATACTCTGTGTTGGTAAGACACAATCCACTCAGTTATTTAAAACTTTATATTCTTTTAAATTATATTCGTACTGGGCATTTGGCTCACTCGTATTATTTTCTTTCCGCAGGTATTTAGGGGATATGCGGGGAGAGTGATGAGCGCTACTCAGTTTCTAGCTGCTTTGCTTAGGAGATTTAATAAGACATTTGAGAACTATTTTAGATGATTTCAGACTTTATCAGTATTATTGTTATTGAGATTTAGTACTTAAACTTTAGCAAAATTATTCATTTATGGCAGCTTAATATTATCTAGACTTTGTTTAAATTGTGTAAGCCTTATTATTGATAATAGTAGGGTGTTACAATGTTGGTATCAAAGCTTAGCTTAATGATTCTGTAGACTGCCTATTAGGTGTTGACCTGTGAGTTTGGGTTGACTTCGCATGGGTAGAAGTGAGATTTCTAAGTATAAATATTGTTACATATATTTTTGTGCGCTAATAAAATTCTCTACAGGATGCCGCCTAAAAGTACTACCGGTCGAAATTCTGGTCAAAATTCTGGGACTCAACAAATTGTCATGGATAGAAATACTTTTATGGACATGGTACGAGAAGTGGCTTCTCAACAAAGAAGGAACCTTGATGATCAGAATCTTGGTGGCAATAACAGGCAAAATCAGGAAGGTCAAACTATGTTTGATCGTTTTATGAAACAGAGGCCTAATTCTTTTAAGGAGGCCAAGACCCCTATGGATGCTGAAGCATGGATTGACCACATGGAGAAAATCTTCAGGGTACTTAATTGTTCAGAAGTGGAGAAAGCACGTTTTGCTACTTACCGGCTTGAGGGAGATGCTAGCATTTGGTGGAAATCAGTTGTGGGTTCTCATGCAGCTGGATATGAGGACACTCTCACATGGAATGTGTTTAAAACACAGTTTGATCAGAGATATTTTCCTGCCAGTATTCGTGAGGAGTATGCTAGGGAGTATCAGGGTATAGCTCAAAAGGAGGATGAGTCTGTGGCTGATTTTCAGGTACGATTTCAGAGGTTGGCTGGTTATGCACGGTCTATTGCTGGGACTGAGGAGGACAAAATCATGAAGTTTAAGTGGGCTTTGAAGACTTCAATTCGTAATCACATCATTGCTAATCGATACACTACAATGGACAGTTTGATTGACAGTGCTAGAGATCAGGAACTACATCAGACTGACTTTCGTAAACAGAGGGATATGCAGAACCAGAAAAGAAAGAGAGATGATGACTCTTCTGGGTTTCAGAAAAATGGGGGACCTTCAGGCAGATTTAAACAGAATAATCAAAGGTACAACACTCGAAGCTTCCAACAGAGAAATGGAAATCAGGGTAATCAGCAAAATAAGTCATTTAATCAAACTGGAAATCAGAGTAGTGGAAGGTCTACTTGTGAGCATTGTGGGAAGATGCACAGCGGTGTCTGTTTTTGGCTTACCAGATCATGTTTCAACTGTGGTCAGAAAGGCCATACTATTCGAGATTGCAAGATGCCATTGAAAAAGTCTGGGGATCAGAATGATGCTAATGGAAAGAACAATCAGAAAAATACTGGACGTGTGTTCTCTCTTACTGCAAAGGATGCTGCAAACACTTCAGGTACCATTACAGGCACACTTTCTATTGGAAATAGGAATGCTACAGTTTTATTTGATACTGGTGCTACACATTCGTTTGTCTCTACATCTTATGCTAAACATCTATGCATTACACCTACTGCACTTTTATCTGAATATTCTATTGGAAGCCCTATGGGGGTAACTATATCTGTGAACACTCAGTATCCTAATTGTGTGGTTAAAGTGAAGGACCGAAATCTTTGTGTGGATCTCTTACCTATTCAGATGAGGGACTTTGATGTTATTCTGGGTATGGACTGGTTAGAGCGATACAGGGCTACTATCGATTGTCAGGGGAAGAAAATAATTTTTGGGGACCCAAATTTACCAGAGTTTGAGTTTCATGGTTCTAAGCCTAGTATGTTGGGAAGATTTGTTTCGGCTATCAAGGCAAAGCGGATGCTTGCGCATGGTTGCGAAGGCTATTTGGCTCATGTGATTGATTCTTCTGATAGTTCGTCTACAATTGAGGATATTAGTGTTGTTCGTGAATTTCCTGATGTATTTCCAGAGGATTTGGATGGATTACCGCCACAGAGAGAGGTGGAATTCTCTATTGATTTGTTACCTGGTGCACAACCTATTTCTAAGGCTCCGTATCGAATGGCTCCATTGGAACTGCAAGAGTTAAAGGAACAGCTACAGGAATTGCTTGAGAAGGGTTTCATCAGACCGAGTGTTTCTCCTTGGGGAGCACCTGTTTTATTCGTGAAGAAGAAAGATGGTTCAATGAGGCTCTGTATTGACTATCGAGAGTTGAACCGAATTACTATGAAGAATAGGTATCCATTACCGAGGATCGATGACTTATTTGATCAGCTGCAAGGGACGAAATATTTTTCAAAGATTGATCTGCGTTCAGGGTACCATCAGTTGAGAGTGAAGGCATGTGATATCCCTAAGACAGCTTTTAGGACTCGTTATGGGCATTACGAGTTTCTGGTTATGTCTTTCGGATTGACAAACGCACCAGCCGTGTTCATGGACTTGATGAACAGGGTATTCAAAGATTTTCTTGACAAATTTGTGATCGTGTTTATTGATGACATCTTGGTGTATTCGAAGACAAAGGAGGAGCATGAAGGGCATCTTCGTGTTGTATTGGAGATATTGCGTGCTAACAAATTGTATGCAAAGTATAAAAAGTGTGAATTTTGGCTTGATCAAGTTGCCTTTTTGGGACATATTGTATCAGCGGAGGGAATCAAAGTTGATCCAGCTAAGGTTGAGGCTATTACCAATTGGCCAAGGCCTAGCAATGTGACAGAGGTGAGAAGTTTCTTGGGACTTGCTGGCTATTATCGTCGCTTTGTGGAGGGTTT
>QRFB01005211.1:0-20728 GCA_008931105.1 Oenanthe javanica
GGAAAAAGCAAAAAGCTACACCTTTTTCTATAATAAAAGAAGAAACTCAAGTCTTAATTTCAGAGTGGTCATGGAGAGTATTCGGAGAAAAGAAGAAAAGGGGAGAGAGAGAAAAATTCTTCTCTCCCCCATGGCCGAACTAGACTTTAATATTTTGGGGCCATGATTTTCTTTATCTTCACCACTCATCTATTCTTCTATTGTAAACATTGTTAAATCTTGTTTAGAAGATAGGTTTGATTTTTGTCTCCTAGATCTAGAATTTGTAATATTTTTAGAGGAGCCAAAAATCATTTCTTTGTTGTGTTCTTGAGCTTTTGTTCTTGAACTTGTTGTAGCATCTACCCCACTTCAATGAATATAAAGTTATATTCTTGGATCTTGTTGTGTTGTGTGTTTTGGATGATTTACCGTTCATTATCTTGGTTATTTTAATGGTGTTCTTGAGGTTGAAGAAGATGATGAACAGTACCTGGGTNTACCATAATTGAAAAATATATGGCCTCAGAGGATTACCAAGACTTAATAAAGGAGAACGACCACGTCATCTATCCTGCCCACTATACCATTGGGTGGAATGAAGCTCTAGAGGCAGTATTGGCAAAGCACCAAGGGTTGTTTGACCCAAAGGTGGACTTCACGAATCCTCAATCTGTTGAAGCCTTGAAATGACTGATTGAGGTGCAAGAGAAGGAGGAAACCAATGGGGAAGGTATCCTTGATGTCAGGTCACAGAGGACTCATGAGCCTAATCCTACTCATCCTCCCTCTACTGGCCTTGTTGTGCCTAAGAAGATTGTTCCTGAGGCACTCTTCAGAAATCGGCTGAGGAGAGCTCTTCTGACTCTAGTTCTTCTTCTTCTGAGGAGGAGGAGTTGAGTAAAGCCACCGAAGAGTCATCATTGTCGGGCGATGATGAATCTTCCGAGAGCGAGGAGGCCAAGTTGTTTGTTAGGATTTCTGGTATTTATGTTGGCCCTTGGTGGCTTTTGTAGACTCTTATTGGCCTCGAGCCATTTATTTATGTATCTGCACTTTCTTATTTTTTCGTCACCTTTTATTTTTGTCCTTGTTTTGCTTGTTTTTCGTGTTCGATTCGAACAAAAACAATAAACATTTGCGAGACTTATAAAAGACTTAAAGAAAAATAACTAAGGCAATTTGCTCAGGATGGAAAACGTTCCTTAAAAATAACCAAGTTTTGAAACAAAACTTAATACCAAAAATATGTCTTGACTTTAAGGCTTATAACCCAATACTTAAATGTACTTTAAAAACCAAAGTCATTAACTAAACATAGTAAATCCTCAAGTTCGCAGCATTTCAGCTTCTTGGAATTTCAACTCCTTTAAGAGTCTGGAGCTTATACGCCCCTTACCCTGTGACTTCTTTCACTTGGTATGGCTCTTCCCAATTTAGGCCCAGCTTGCCCTTGGGACCAGCTCCAGAGGCCTCAATCTTTCGTAGGACCAAGTCTCCTTCACGAAAGAACCATTCCTTGACTACGAGGTTGTAGTAAAATGAAGCTTTCTTTTGTTTCTCGACAATTCTGCATTGGCTTCATCACTAACTCATCTATTAAGTCGAGAACAAGCTTCATGTCTTCCTCATTTGTTTCAGGTAGAAACTCTTGCACCCTTGGTGATGTTTGAGCAACTTCAACTTGCACCACGACTACGGCCTCATAGGCTAATTGGAAAGGTGTTGCACTTGTTGAAGTCTTACAAGTGGTTCTGTATGCCAATAGGATTGAGAGTAGTTCATCCACTCAAGTCCATTGGGAGCGCTCATATCTCTTCTTGAGTCCATCTAGAATAATTCTATTGGCAACTTTAGATTGCCTATTTGACTGCGGGTGAGCTACAGAAGTGAAACGCAACTCAATGTCATACTTACCACAATACTTAATAAAGTATTTGTTGTTGAACTGAGTTTCGTTATCCATCACCAGGATCTTTGGTAACCCATACCTGCATATGACGTTCTCCCGAAAGAATTGAATTACATTCTTTGGGTCAATTTTGGCCAAAGGCTTGGCTTTTATCTACTTCATGAAATAGTCGATAGCAAGAATAAGGAACTTCTTTTGTGCACTAGCCATAGGAAATGGGCCTACGATATCCATCCCCCGCATAGCAAAGGGGATTAGTGAGTTGATGAATGTCAAAATCTCAGGGGCTGCCTAACAACGGTTGCAAAACTTTTTCAGCGATCACACTTCTTGACATAGTCCTTAGCATCCTTAAGCATCTCAGGCCAATAGAACCCCAATCTAACAATCTTGTGGGCAATGACCTTTCTTCCTAGGTGTTGGTCATACACACCTTCATGAACTTCTATTAGGGAAACTTCAGACTCATGAGGTCTTAGACACTTCAAGTATGGTATCACATATGATTTGTTTTAAAGTATATCTTCAATAAGAGCATACTTCAAGGCTCTTACTGATATCTTCCGTGCTTCCATGGGGTTAGTTGATGTTTTTCCTATTTCCAAGTAGAGTTTGATGGGATCCATCCAACACGTCCCTAACCCAATCGGGGCTACTAGCCTAGCTTCAATGCTTGGGGTCTTTAAGACTTGGAAGTAAACACTACCAGAGTAGTTTTCAATCTCTGATGATGCAAACTTAACAAGGCATCAGCCTTCACATTCTCCTCTCTTGGGATGTACTCAAAGTGACATTCTTTAAACTGTGTTGCCCCAGCCTTAACAATTCTCAAGTATTTCATCATTGTTTCTTCACGGGCCTCAAACTCCCCATTCACTTGGGAAATCACAAGCCTTTAGTCTCCATAGACTTTTATATTCTTCACCCTCAGGGTTCTGGATAAACTTAGTTCAGATATCAAAGCTTCTTACTCTGCCTCATTATTTGTAGTTGGAAAGTCTACTTTCATTGCATATTCAACATTGAAGCCATCAGGGCTCTGTAAAACTAGACCAGCTCAACTTGTTTTTGTTTTTGAAACTCCGTCAAAAAAGAGCACCCAATACTCTTTCAGTTTTTCATCTTTTTCTTTCTCATTCTCATTAGTCTCTTCCTGCCCCCCGAATTCTTGGTTGGGAATGGTACATTCAACCACGAAGTCAGCTAGAGTTTGTGCTTTGATGGCCATCCTAGGCTTATAGTGGATCTCAAACTCTCCAAGTTCAATTGCCCATTTGTTTAGCCTTCCACTGGCTTTAGGGCTGTGCAGTATGTTTCTTAGGGGCTGGTCTGTCAAGACTTCAATGACATGCACCTGGAAGTATGGGAGCAGCTTCTTTGAAGCCATAATTAATGCTAAAGTGAACTTCTGAACTTTTGAATAATTCAACTATGCGCCATGCAAAATCTTGCTGACATAATATATGGGTTTCTGAACCTTGGCTTCCTCTTTCACAAGAACAGCGCTCAATGCATACCTAGAGATAGCGAGGTATAAATATAATACTTCTTCATGTGTTGGCTTGACGAGCAAAGGTAGCTCAACCATGTATTTCTTCAATTCTTCAAATGTCGCTTGGCTTTTTTCGTTCCACACAAAGTCTTTAACCATCTTAAGGGCCTTGAAAAATGGCAAACATTTTTCTCCAGACTTGGATATGAAACGCCCCAGGGCTGTTACCTTCCTGTGAGTTTCTGGACATCTTTTATAGTTTTAGGGGGCTTCATGTCCAAGATTGTTTGAATCTTATCAGAATTGGCATCAATGCCTCTTTTGGAGAACATCAGGCCTACAAACTTTCCAGACCCAACTCCAAAGGCACACTTGGTTGGGTTCAACATCATCTTATGGGTTCTTAGAACTTCAAATGCCTCTCTCAGGTGCTTAAGGTGATCAGCCTTGTCTAGGGTCTTGACTAACATGTCATCAATATAGACCTCAATGGTCTTACCAATTAAATGCTTGAAAATTTTGTTTCAAGCCTTTGATATGTTTCCCCTGCATTCTTAAGTCCAAAAGCCATAACCAAATAACAGAAAACACCAAAGTAAGTGATGAATGATACCTTAGGGATGTCACTGGGGTGAATCTTGATTTGGTTATAGCCATTGAAGCCATCAATATTTGACTTCAGGCCGTATTCAGCCTAGCATACTTAGTGGACCTTGATCCTCCCTTCTTTTTGGAGTCATCATCATTATCACCTTTTTTATGCTTGGTATCAACCGTATACTCGGTGTCACTTGCTTGTTTCTTACAGTATGTGTTTGAGGTTTGAAATCCTTGGGCTTTCCCCATACTCTCCTCAGCATTAATGTACTTTCCAGCCCTCTCTTGGAGCATTCATGCTTTCGGGGCCCCTTTGGCTAAAGACCTCCTAAAGTTCTCATCTGAGGTCCCTTGCTATAGGGATATCATAGCTACCTTCTGGTCTAGATCAGGGACCTTCAACGCTTCTTTGGTGAACCTGTTCATATAATCCCTTAGGGACTCATACTTTCCCTGATGCATATTCATCAATGACGCCGAGCTTTTCTATTGAGTTTTGCTGCTAATAAACTGACCAATGAAGGCCCTGCTCAGATCCTTGAATGACCTAACAGAATTAAGGGGTAGACGGCTAAACCATCTTTGAGCCATACCGCTTAGAGTTTGGGGAAATGTCCTACACTTGACAGCGTCATTGACCGGCTACAACAGCAGTGCATTAGAGATGGTAAGAACTTGGTTTGAGGGGTCTCTAGTTCCATCATTGGCCTCGATTGTGGGCATCTTCCACTTTCTTGAGATTTTTTCATTGATAGTCTCTTATGTGAAGGGAGGTATTGGATCATAAGGATCTTTAAGTGGCAACAGATCTTGGGGATCGACCATATCATGACTTGTCCTTACATGCCTCCTTGTTGGAGGCTCATCAAGGTCTATCACAGATGTATTCCTTGCCGACCGTCCAGCCCCCTCGGTTCTCAGGCACTAATGCCTTGCTAATCCCCTTTCCAGGTCTTTCCTCAGTCGTTGGGCTTCAGTCTCATGAGCTCGTATCCTCTCTTGAAGGTTTACAGAGTCGGTACTTTGAGGCCCTCGGGGCTGAGTACTCCCCCTTCAACGGGCTCCTTGCTGGGTCGCCTCCTCCTTGGATTAGGGTCCTTGTTCGACGACTCATCATCAGTGGAATAAGGGCCTGAGAAATCTTGATTTCCTCAGTGTGAGCCGTATTGGGTCAACAACCCTTATTCATAAGGGGGCTCATAATTTGCTGGAAGCCTATAATGAGGAGTGGATATCATTAAAGAGGATACCTGCAAAGAGGAAGGAGCAACAAAAGTAGTAATAATGGGTGGAATTACCTGAAATGGAGGGATTGAAGCGTGAATCGAGACATTAGGATTTGAGGGATGAACGATGACACTCAAGGGTCCTACACGACGAATGCTTGTTTCAGGGTCCTCAATGGAGGTGGGTGGGACAACAACCCCTTGTTCCTAGGCTACGTTGGTGTCAATAGAGGTGTTAGGGACAACTCTTTCGAGGGTGCTCGCAGTACTTCGTGTTCTTGTCATGGTTGTTATTCTTTTCCCACAGACCGTGATAAATGTTACGGATTAAAAATGAGGTTGTGTTTAATGTATAATTAATGTTAGGGTTTGGGGAGCTTCGAGCTTTAATGGCTGCGTTAACATTTCGTGACTATCTCAGGTCCCGTTAATTGCCTACGTATCTCAATGTGTGTGAGAATCAAGCCAATAACATAATTCTAATGTTGAAGGGTTTATACAGGCACATTGAGGGCCTTGTAAGTATGTTAGGGTTAAGAGACATGGGGGCCAAGTCTCCTAGTGATAAGGTTGTGGTAACTTTCCAAGAATGAGAGCCCTGATCGGACTCTTACATATGAGGTTTATCTTTAAGATTGGGCTTCTAGAGTCTTCCATAGATGAGGGGCCTCGTAGGACTCTCCAGGTCTTAATTGAGCCTTTATTAATTAATTAATAATACAGGCTTAATGGGCCTAAGGCCCCAACGGAGTTTATGGGTTGGACCTATAAATCCAATTGATCATTGGATTACCTATCTGGTTGATCTTCTTACAAATCCTATTGATTCTAGTGTTTATATACCTAGTTCGTTTCAAGGGTCCAGACTTTTGGACCATGCTAGGTCTAATTAATGAAATAATAAATGTTATATTTATTATTTTTTTAGGATTATTTTTTAACATTATCAATTATTATTTATTAATTCATATATTTTTATCATATATTCCACAATTAAATATACCATTCATTCTAATTATCTTCCTGAAATACTTAAATTATAAAAATAGATAATTATTTTATTTATTTTAAAATTTAAATTATTTTATAATTATAATTAATATTAACATTTTTAATTTAATATTATTTTATTTTTCAATTTTATTTTTTTAGTATTTCATTTGTACATTTTATTTACAAATATTTTAAAATGAATAATAAAATAAAATTATGTGTCTAAATACCCTGTCAATTTAAGTATTTGAATATATCAACAAAAATATCAAATATTTTATTATTTAAAATCTATACATTAGTAAAGAAATTATGTATTTCGACTATTTTTAATTAAAACAATCACAAATTGAGTTATATATCAAATTTTCTTTATTTTCTCGATGCGGGACTTGGGTTGAATACCCTTTACATTATACACTTTGAAACCCCAAAACCCAACTACCAGTGAGATCATATATTATTTTCTGTTGTGAAACATGTCATACAAGTGTTATT
This sequence comes from Oenanthe javanica, assembly GCA_008931105.1. Classification (NCBI taxonomy): domain Eukaryota; kingdom Viridiplantae; phylum Streptophyta; class Magnoliopsida; order Apiales; family Apiaceae; genus Oenanthe; species Oenanthe javanica. The sequence goes on from QRFB01005211.1 coordinate 6,698, forward strand.
GTGGTAAATGGATAGTGGATTCCTAAGTTGTGTTGAATGTAGGTATAGTTTTGGATTTTTCTGATGGGCGGATGGTTACAATAGATGTAAGAGTCTAGAAAAAAATGGATATTTTGAAGATGGAAGTCAGGAAATGGAGATTAGGGTTGATGTTGTTAGTAACTATTTATTTCTTCTTCTTTTTCGTGTCTTGATCTCCTGCTAATGAGGTTAAAAAAGAAGTTTAAAGTTGTGTCATTCATGTTTATTTCTTCTTGTAATGCAGTCCTTAATCATGTAATGAAATTTAAATTTGTTAAAATTATGTTTTCTCTTACAATACAATGCTTAACTATATGAAATTTGAGCATAATTTTTTGATTGCTGGAGACTAATAATCACATATAGTAATAATCAATAATCATAAATTGTAAAATAAACATTAATAGAAAATTAAAATTTGTACATTGCAGCACCAATAATCCTTATATTTAAGTCTTGAACCAACCATACATATTTGACATATCCCGAACTTCACCTACAAGTTGTAGTTACGTGGATTCCCTTATAAGCAGCTAACTGGGCAATTCTTTCTTCTTTCAAATTCTAATTACCATAAGATTGAATGAAAGAGATCACCAATAGACGCGTCGTAAGAGTATATAGTGTAAGGGTATTACATTCATGCCCAAGTTTCTTTATACATTTGATAGGATCGATGCCCCCTTGGTTTTTAAATCGAGTTTCCTTTCATGAAATCAATAAGCTTAAACTTTTCCACATACGAGAAGTAGATGTCCTATGGCGATGGGTTGTGTAAGCTCTATGTAGCACGTTGAAGCCGTCCAACAAGAAGTTGGGTATAGTTCATTTTTTCGTGCTCAGATCCATCGAGAAACTATTGTTACTATTTCCTCGCTTAGGGAGCTCTCACTAAGGCGGGATGGATTGTAGCTCGGTTGATCAACCGGGATTGGGCACAGGGAATGAACAATAACTACTTCATCACTTGCGGATGGATACAACCCTTATTGTCCAGCCTGAGAGTTTTGCTTATTCAAAGGGACAATTCTTTATAACCTTTTTTGCTCATAAGTAAGAGTTTTTCAAAAAGAAAAAGAAAAGTCCTCTATTTCGATGGATAGGAAACTGCTTCAATGAAGATCTTTTTTTGAGGTCCTTATACAAAGAAATGATACCTCCTATGTATAAAAAATAAAATGGGCTAAAAATTCCAATGACTTTGGCTACTATAACCTTTCCGACTAAGTGACCTAATCACTTTCACGCTTTGAATCATAAGTTGTACTTCCGATCTTGTTCTCATCTCCAATCTGGTCATCTCGCTACTAATACTCTAGTTATTCTTTTTTATGAACACTTTTGCTTCCGCTCAATACATAATGATCGTAAAATTTGTTGGAATTGAGAAAACACTTTTGATTTAAAGTATATCGCGCACGGAGCAGAGATGAATCCCCTAACTGAATTCTTCCAAAGACACCTAATCTCCTAAGCCCACTAATTAGGGAATACTGGTAAAATGAGTCTGTTTGCCACTTTGTTTCATAACAAAGCCATTTTTCCCCGCTGGCATAACTCTTATTCAATAGTAGAATATTCTCCAAGCCTGTAAAAAATTGAATATGAACTATTACAATACAATTTAAAAAATGACAAAACAGTAATTTAAAAAATACTTATTTGATAATATACTGCATTAATTTATATAGATATACACCATTATATGAATTGATAGTATACTGTTGTTTGGTTATGTCCTACAAATTAAAATCCCCAAATCAAATCTCAACCAACCGCTTGCATATATATCTCAAACAATATAGAGCATTAATTGATTGAAAGTTAAGGCATAAGATATTAAAATTAGTGAGTGAAGATAGTATCTAATCACGTGGATAACCTAGGGTTTTGCATCATATCATCTTATATAATAACAAGTTAGTGAATCAAATTCGACAATATAAGTGAAGGTATGTATTTTTCGAAATTATTCACAAGCTATACATTAAATAATCAAGCTAGGTTTTGTGACTCATCTCATTGATATTGAAAGGCAAGTGATTTCATGTGTTATGTGTTTGATTGTGTGTGTATACTGCAATGCTATTATGATATTATGTGTATTGTAATTAGGGGTTTTAATTTACTAGCTCTGTTATTCAATTTAAATGAGAAAATAATCATGTTAGGGGTCCTGAAAAGCAAGTGGAATAGGGGGTACTGCAAAAGGGATATTTTTTGTACTGCAGTTGGGCTATTGTGATATTGTGTACACTATTTATGTAATTAGATATTATTTAAGAACCTATTCGATGCTATTACTAAATAAATCTGTGGTTTCAATTTACTAGCTCTATTATTCAATTTAAAAGGAGAAAATAATCATGTAAGGGTCCTAAAAAATAAGTGGTATTGAGTGTACTACAGAAAAGGTATTTTGTGTACTGTAGTTGTGCTATTGTGATATTGTGTGCACTGTCTATGTAATTGGATTATATTTGAGAACCTAATCGATGCTATTACTAAAAAATTCTGTGTTTTCAATTTACTAGCTCTATTATTCAATTTAAAAGGAGAAAATAATCATCTAAGGGTCCTGAAAAGCAAGTGGTATTGGGTGTACTACATAAGAGGTCTTTTGTGTACTACAGTTGTGCTATTGTGATATTGTGAGCACTATCTCTATTATTGGATAAAAGTTGAGAACCTAGTAGATGCTATTACTAAAAAAAATATGTGTTTGTAATTATTTTCTACACTTTGGACATACGTATATAACTGTTTTGTACACTTTGGAATTTGGAAATAATGTGTTTTGCACTTTAGAAATAGTGTGTTTTGCACATTTCTTAAATTGTAGTATAGTAAAAAAATTGCCATGGAATGTAAATATGTTAAATGTTTACTTTGAAAATAATGTTAACTGTGTTATCATATATGTCCTGCACACTTGTTAAATTTTAGTCTAGTTGAGTATGTCATGGTTTATAAATATGCTTAATTTTTGTGAACTTTTGTAGAACGCTGACGAAGTAATCGTTTGATTGTAAGCCCTTGGTTATATAACTGGCCTAAGAAGAAGACAAAGTACATCAATATGACGGGAAGTGATGAAGTAATCAAAGAAAACAATGTGCAGCATGGGGACATATTTATAACAAAGATATTGGTGATGACAATGAATATACAAAAACTAAAGTGGTGGCTGATAGTTTTTCTGTAGATGTTTGTGTTGAATATGACAATGGTATAGATGATACTTATGTAGTACAAGGAAATTTTGTGGGAGAGACTCAATGCATAAATCTTGATAGTGCAATGACATTGTTGGTAGATGTGTCATGGGGGTAAACAATTTCAAGGACGCCTAAGTTTTCAAATCAGTCCTACAATGGTGAGAGATGCATTGCGTACCAAAAGCGAAGTTGATAATGAATTCAAGTGGAATTTTTTGATCATACTCTATAATTTTTTATAGAGTATAATAAAGATGCATGATTGCTTAGGGATGTCCTGCGATTTAGCGGAGATATTGAAAATTGTGGTGATTACAACTGGATTAGAGTTAAATGGATGGTGTAGATTTGGTCTCCGAGTCTCCGACAAAAACATGGTCTCCATATAACTTTTGCCTATATATATATGTAAAAGTTATATGGAGAACCTTAAATGAAGTACTAACTAGAGAACATATATGTGCCGCATTATATTATGCTTATTATATATTGCAGAAAATAATGCAGGACATATATGTTCTCCAAATAGTACAACATATAAGATTCTCCACTGAATTCAACTCATATATATATACACATATTTATATACATATATATATATATATACATATATATATATATACACAATTATATATATATACAATTGCTCATATTAGTGTTAAAAAGTTAAGCCAAAATTATATCGAATAGCTTCATTTCTTTCTTTAAGGAGTTATTTTCTTAGTTTGAGATGGTTGGTTTGATGTAGAACTTTTCTGAGTGGAGTGCCTTTCACCCTGCACCTGCTACATCATATTAAATAAAGTTTGTTGATATTGTTCTTGCCTCATATTTATTGATTGTTGTTATTTTTATACATACAGTCAATGTAAATGCACATCTTCTACAATTGATATTTGAAGTTCATTTTGATGTTATAGACTTCAAGTATATCTCCAATGCATATGCTCTATAATTTTGGATCCACAATGGGTCATAATGTTTGGTTATATAAATATTATTAACATTAAAATGTTTTGGTAAGAATTAACATGTATAATGCATTAACATAATCTAGATTAAATTACTTTCAAATATATGTCCTTGATATAATAGTTATGAATGTGCATCTCCTAGTGCATACTCCTAACAGCAATGCAGCCTACTGCATGATGACATAGATTCCCTGTTAGAACCCATTTCCTACAAGTGCAGCTTTTCTTGAACAAATTCATAACTAGTTCATGTCCACCGTCTGTACAAGTTAGTAAATATGTTGTGCTTCTTGACCAGGTAATAACACAATTACCAGCATACTGAATTGACCATTTTAACAATTAAAATATAATTAGTTTTAACATGATATATGCACTTAGTTTTAAAAATTAAATGCACTTACTTATTGAGTTTCTTTGGTCCACTAAGACATATGATCGTATCCCTATCCCTCCTCATTTGAATGCTTTTCATTACAACTTTATATAATTATCTAAGCATTGTTAAGACATTCAAATCTATATACTTCCTAATACTATTATTGAACACTTCATAGTGATTGATACAAACATATCATTGTGAACATTATTTTATAAACATATCAAGTCCACTGGTTTCTTGGCTTGGCATGAACTATTCATGGTATTTTAATGCAATTTGTAAAGTATATATTTCTAAATGCATGATACAAAAATATCTAATGCAAAGTTAAATTCATGAAATTATACCACATCTTTCATCCCGTCCTTGTGCAACCTAAATTCCCAATATGTTGTAGCCCTAGCAGCTTTCGAGACCAATTATCTCAAAGAAATACCTTTAAACTCTTTTTTCATATTTTGGTATAAGTGCATGACGTATAACCTGTGCTCGACATTAGATACTATTTGTTCTAGAGCATTGATGAGTCACTATCAAATATTTAGAATGTCATGATAAATATTTAGAATGTAGTATGACATGATAAGCATTTAGAATACAGTATGATAAAAAAATTTCATTTAGAAAATAGTTGTAATATGATACACCTTTTATTTATCAGATATGAAATTACAGGCAACATCACTCTCAATCTTCAAAGTCTTGAGCTAAAAAGTTCAAGAATCAGGTCCAAGACTCTGTTGTTTCATATTCAACCATTGCCTAAACTATTAGGTACATGTCATCATTGACATATCTACTCGAACTATAGTTATCAATTGTCCACCAAATGGGTCCTTAAGGTGGAACACATCAAGACCAACTATATGTCCGTGAAACTGGATAAAATCCTTCTTGTGTGGTCACAAACATACATACAACCTCATGAACCTTCATCTCTTTGTCCCTAGATTAGGATTATCATAAAAAATATTGACTATGCTTTCTAGTAGTACTTTTTTCACCTCATATACATAATCCCAAACATGATCATATTGTTCTCTATGAGTTGATCTTCATTAGAGCTCTTTTTCTAGCTTTATAAAGAGAGTGTGGCCTGCTAACTTAACATTTCAAATCATTAAATATTTTCTTATGAAATGTATGGACAACTAACATGGGTTCATTATAATCTCTGCTTCATAATGCTCAGCGAGCTATGCAGATTTAATTTGCTTCTGTTGGAATGTAGGCATGCAAGATGCTTATTAATCAAAGACTTAATCTGGTATGTGGTGGTCTTATTCATAGGTGAGGCATGAAATTTACATTTTAAATGTGTTTGGAAAATATGTTTCACCATTTTCCCATAATTATTCACATTTGGAATTAGTCTTCACTCCATAATAACATGGTTCTTTACAGCTTTTCTAAATATACCCGAACTTTTAAATAACACACCTTACTTAAACATTGGCCTTTCCAAGTATGTTTCTTCATTAAACACTAGAAAGCTTGGCTCATCTTCATCAGTAAAATTTATTGTCATCCTCACTTCATCACTCTCAGCATAGACACTAGAGTCATCAATTTCTACCCAGTCATCTTTCTCAGCATCATCATAATTTTCATGAAAATTGTATTGGACTATTTTATCAGCCTCCGGGCGTGTAGCTGAGTTGGTGAGAGCACTAGTTATTGACCAAAATAACCAAGGTTCGATTCCTAGGGACGTGGAGAATTTTTCTCACACTCCAGGTTGAAGGGCTACCAGTGTAGTCTTGTTACTCAGTTAGTCCGATTTACATGTCACGTGTTGGGTTTGAGGCGGTCTGACGTGATACCGGTTGGGGTGTCCGGAAATTACTCTATTTTATCAACATTATTATCAAATAAGAGATCATCATCATTGTCATCCTTGTACGGTAACCAATCGCTAAATAGGTTTTTGGTATTCTAAGCAATGAATTTATATTATTTGGATAATTACAATATGGGGGAATTTATATTATTTGGATAATTACAATATGCTGAGAAGTATCCCCGTGATGTAGAATAAATATGATCATCTTATTAATTATATTTAATGAATTTAAAAAATTCATATAAATAATAATAATATAGTTTTATTAATATTTATTTCTATCACCGACTTAATATTGAACCTGTAGAGTCACACCAAAAAAGATAATGATTTATCGGTGAATTAATTAATTAATAATACCTAGTAATTAATTATTTATGAAATAATTAATAATTAATTTTTATAATTAATTAATATAGATTTAATTGGTTATATAATAAGTAAGATGAGCTTTTAATATTATTAATTATGAATTTAATTTAAGAAATTAAATTATATGAGAGAATTATTTTATAAAGAGTTTAGAAAACAATTAATGATTAATAAAGTTTTAACTATTAAATAAGTAATTAATGAGATTAATTAATTATAAGGTAAATCATTATATTATTATATAGAAAAAGTTATGCCAAAATTTTAGCCTATAAATACATCATTATAACCCTTAATTTTGGGGATTTTGAATAGTAGGCAATGTTAATTCTTTGTCAAACTCTTTTTCCTCAATCTTTGATTCAAGTTCTTGATGATATCTATAGATGATTTAAACTCTTAATGAATATTTATAAATTGTACTCCCTCCGTCCCATTTTATATATCATTTTTGAAAAAATTACGCATATTAAGAAATTCTAACATATAAATTATTTTCTATTTGTATCCATATTAATTACATTGATTGAGATAGTTTTAATGTATAATTTGAATGAGAAGTATATTACATTAATTACCAATACTAGTACATATACTTTAGTCAAAGGGTTATTTTGGAAATTTATCTATAAAATTGCATTGAAAATAGATAGTGGACATGTATTATGAGACAATTTTTTTCTCAAAATTGACTAGTAATTTGGGACGGAGGGAGTATTACACACTGAAGAGTCGTTGTTAGGAATTTTTATTCATCATATTGGATCACTTTTAAAAGTTAAAATTTGATATCATACTTATATTCATGATTTATATATAATTAATATGAGATTCATATTAATTTAAATTATTAAACCATACTTTCATGAGTATTTAAAACCCAACAATATGTTTTAAATTTAATAATATAAGACATATTCTTAATATGATTGACAACGGCTACAATTCAAATTTAACGTTTGAGTTATCACTAAACCAAAAGCAAACCTAACATACCCATTATATCCGGTTTAGAGTAGGGTAAGATGTACGCAGACCGTGCCCTTACTCTAAAAGAATTAGGAGGTTGTTTCCGTGAAGATCTCCGTTTTAGTACATGACAAATTAGTGAGTGATATAATTATATATCAAATCCATTTAATTAATAAATCTGGCTAAACATAAACTTTATTTTTAACAAATTTGAATTCGATAAAAAAACAAGATAAAATACACAAACTCAACTCCATCGCGAACGCGCAAAAAATCCAATGATAGTCGTCCTCTACTTTTCTCTCTTTCTCTCTCTTCCTCATCCACCCTCCCCATTTTTTTGCTTTTCCATACCCTAGTTTCTCTTGCCGCCTCCCTTTTGCTTCATATCTTTCCTTTGCTTTTCAAATCATGCTTTTAAATCACTTCTCACCCTCCTCTCCAGATTCATCTGACTCTGAAGAGGTCGAAGTTGTTGAAGAAGAAACAAGCTTCTATGAAGCTTTGGTTATCGAACGAGGTGGAGACCCTATTCACAAGACTGTATAACAGAGGGACGGAACCCTCGTTATCTCCCTTCCATACCCAAGAAGCTATGGTTGGGCCTTCCCAAATTCACATGAACAACTCTCGCAATGACCATGGTTCTTTGAGTAGGGGAGCAAGTACTCGCATGAAATTCTCTCTTTCAGACAAGCAGATGGATAATAATGGGTTTATCCGCTTCTCCACCCAGGTACGCCCTATGTACTACACTCAAATTCCTTACCCCCTAAACATTGTTTGTGGGAATTCCCCACATCACGATGATTCAATTGATGCTGCCCAAGTCTTGATCTTGAATGAATATAATCTAATATGCTTTGTTATTGGGGAATCTGTTCCTAGAGAAACCATTAAGGACCTTGTTAACTCTAAGGGTTTTTTCACTCTAAATTTCCCCAATAGGCTGAGTAAGATTACAGTTCTAGAGATAGACTGCATTTCTTTTATACATGTTAATATCATTGTTAAGCCTTGGAAGCATAGTATTGACTTTTGTTATAATGAAGTTGTCGTCAAATTTGTGTGGGTAACTATGTCCAATGTTCGTTCATCATACTTGAACAGGCAAGGTTCTGAGTTCTTGACGAATTCTATTAGGCATATGCATGTTGTTGAGTATATTGATGATTAAAATGACCTTAAGCGGATTGTTGTCATGCTTGTTGAACTCTATTATAATGCGAAACCAAGTAAAATCTGGGTTCCTCTGCATGATGATAATCAAGAATTGATTGTTGATGTCCTTATCTCTCTTAGCTATAAGACATTTTCCCAAGCTCCTTGCAAGTTTAAACCTGCACGCTTTGATCAACTAATTTTCGATACAGTGGCTTTCTTGGGTTGCACAATCTCCCTGGATAACTTGGAGAGGATGGCTACTCTACTGTCTCAACCTGTGCAAGAGAAGCTTCCTTGTGCCGATGAAGATGCTATGGAAAATGTTATCCAAGACCACTCTCCACCATCTCAGGATGTGGTGCCACAAGGTGGTACTCTTGGTCAGAGAAGTTACGCACTAGGTGTGGATGAGCACAAGCGAGTGCAACCAAGATAATGTGTTGGTGCTTAAGGCCTGAGGCAATTGTTATCAGTTAAGTTATTTGTTTTGTTAGATGTTTTAGGAGTTTACTCTTATTGTTTGTTGTTTTCTTAGCTCCGTGTGGAGGGTGACATATAAAAGCTAGTCTCTTATATATGATGTGTTTCTATGACTTTATCCCTTTGAGAGCTGGGTGATGTTTTTTCATCCATTTGCTATATAACATAACCATCTTCAGAAAAAAAAATTCCACCGTGAACAACTTATGATTCTGTAACCCACAACAATGAAATCTTTTTCACGAACTGTTCAACAGGCCCATGTGCTAACGCGCTAATGCTTTTTGTTTCTAGTATCTAATATTCTAATGTACTTTTATTCAAGTGTAAATATATGATATGATACTACTACGTGTCCCAGTAGAAGAACCAAAGGTCACTTTCTAATGTGAGGGCCACTTCAAAATAAATATTATTTTGATTTTTTTTTCACGTTGTATTTTAAGGTGTAAAAAAGAATTGTCTACTTATATTATTTTTTAAATTTTATTTTTTAATAATAATTTAAGTATTATATTTGTTTAAAAAAATTTAAAAAATAAAATATGTGAGCAAGTTTTTTTACAACTCAAACTCCGTACTGAAAGTTAAATCAACACTTATTTTGGGACATAGAATATCTATGTTTAAAATTGCATTTGCTTAAAGAATTTAAACCATTTGAATTTGAGAAAGATAATTGAACTGTCCCGAGTGCAAACAACTTTGTAATAGTAAGCTGCATTCATATAATTTTATATATCGTAATTGTTGACAGCACCATAATCCCGAGGAGGGATCTATGATGCATATATGTAGGATACAAGAGAAATCAAACATACAATGCAGGAATTATAAATACAAACGAGACGATAAATGTTGCATTAGAACAGAATGGTGTTACAAAGCCATCGTTCAGATTGATCATTTCGACAGAAGATCAAACTAGGCATCGCGATCTCTTTTGCATTCGGGTGCCATTGAAGGAAACCTTTTTCGATCAGTACAATAATTGTAGATTGTGAATCTCTCACGAACCCATTTTAGACGGCGATACTGATAAGCATCAAGATCTTGGAATGCCTTTTGATCCCACCAACGTTGTCCTTGAGAGGCACAGAACTTGGCATTCACTGACGACTCGCATCCGTCGATGTGGAAGCCCTTGTAGGCAGCAATGAAGGGTGCCTTGGACCAGTCAGTCTTCTCCAATCCTCCCCTTGTTGCCCAATCATCAGCATTCCATAAGCTTGAGTACAATTTCATTGGTTGATCAAATGGAAATTTCACTCCCAAATCTTTGCTGTTTTTGAACACTCTGATTGGAATGTCATCAACCAAGAACCTGTAATAAGATCACAAATTTCAATATCAAACTCATAATTTAGCCATCTACCATAACAAACTAAAACATAAATCCGAAACATTACATTTTCAGCAGTTGCAAAATATAAGACCATTGTACAACTTATCGTAAATAATGACTCATGTTTCGATGCTCATTCCCTTGAACTATAGTTTCAAAATTTAATACAAAATATTCTTATATTTTCTTAGTTTTTCGAAATAATTTGAAATTATCATGATGATCTAGAGTGCAATAGAGTCCATCTTTGAATGTGGCAAGGGGTCCAGAGAGACAAACTTTAAAATGACTAAAAAGTTGATTGCCAAATCTAAAATGGCATCCGAGATTCTACATCTTACATTGAATTTGACGACAATAACAAACACACATAACATGGGAAAATTGCACTTTCTTGATCAAATATTTAGGAGAAAAAATCTAACAAAAGGGTATATGTATCTACCAACTAAAGTAGAGATTGACAGCTCTACCATTTGATTAGGAGCAAATGGTGCAAAATGAAAGGCTTAACTATTCCCATTTTCGATTCTTCACTACACAAAATCATACATACACATATAGAGGCAATCACATGTACACATGGGGACATGATATGTTAAAAATAATATAAATTTTAAAAGCTTCTATCTGAAACAAGAGGCAGCAACATCATGTGATAAGATTCTTTAGGAAACATCATATTTTCATGTACTCCAATCTATTATCATATTATGTACACATTAAGCAACACAAACATAGTAAACTTAAATACATATCTATCGATGTATTTAAATTTTTAATGTTTCGATTTTAACATATACTCGTGGTGTCTACAAACATAAATTATAATGGTAAGTTTATAAATTAAAGAGGGCTTACACAATCTGGTAGAGATTCCACAGAATAGAGTAGGAGTGGAAGTCTTTAGTGGGGTCAAACCAGAGGAAAATCCTCTGCTCACGGTCACCCTTTCCTCCTGTGAACACATTGGTCTGTAGTATATATGGCTGCCCTGATCTGTTTCCCAAGAACTCGAAATCTATCTCATCATGCTCTGAGTTTTGTGATGATAGCTGTGGATAAACCAAATCATGGTTTAACAAATATTAGTACATAACTACTATCTTTTAGATCTCAGCATTGTTAGAATACAATTTATCTATATAAACATATTTTTAGGTTCATTAATTCCATTGTATACCTCAGATGAAAATGACATAACACAGGTACAATTAGAATTTATGTATATACAGGGGTTCGTTCAAACACAAACTAAAATTAGTTCCATTGGCTGTAAACCCGCGATTTGAATTACTATAACAGTTAAGTTACCAGTTCTCTTAAAATCTCGTGACAGACTAGCCGAATATGGTTCTGTGTATATTATTGTGTAAGACATACATAAAAGGCAGTGACAGTGCCAGCAGAATCTCCGGGAACCATCCTGATATTCATACTGAAATGCCCGAAAAGATAAGAGCCCTTGGACTGAAATCCAGTACCTAACAAAAAAAATACAAAAAAAATGAAAAATGAAACAAAACAAACAAATCTCGAAATTTTAAAATACATGGCAACAAGTTGCGCCGCAAGTACTCTTTGAATTGTAAATCTTATTCATATTTAACCGGCAGTCATAATATTTTTATTTTTAAACAAGCTATGAGTATTAAAGTAATACAATGAAAGAAAACTCACCAGTGTATTTATCAAGAAGTAGCTGGATCTCATTACCACCATTGAAGTACTTAATGTGATCAAAAGCCCAAGTGGGAACATAGTTTCTACCAAATGGTACATCCACAGGCCTCCTTGGAGCAGCTCCCATTGCCATTCCACTAGCCATTAGTATAACTAATACATATATGCCTACATTACTACAACTCAACCCCATTTTCACTCTGTTGATGACAAACAAGATGGAAAAGAAAGGACAGAGAAAGAGAGATTTGAAGATGAGAAAAGAAGCTACTCTACTTGAGCTTTTTATAGGAGCTTCACTGCACCAAGAAGCTGTGTTTCTGGTCATGATTTAACAAGTGCATTATTAATTTTATTACTTAGCTGCTGATGGGTTGGACTGTATTGGACTCCGCTGGACTGTTGGGCCCATGTTTGTCTGCGGAGTAAATAATTTTGTACTCCTAATTTTTTTTTTATGGAGAATAAGCAACTTAAGATTTATCTTAGTTAATTAATGAATAAAATAATTATTTTTTGATAATTATGATATTTTTATATGTACAATAAAAATAATATCTACAAAAATTTTATATATTAAAATATCATAATTATCAAACATATCTATTTTATTCACTATTTTAGGAAAAATTAATTAAGATGAATTTTATGTTTCTTATTCATTGTAGAGTGCAATGCATGGTTATTTAACAAATGTTTTCTACGTAGAGTCTATTGAATTGAAGATTTGGATCATATATGTTATTTTGACCACTCTCGCATGTGTTGCAATTTTTATATTAGGAGAAATTATCGGAATTCGTTTTTAAAATATTCATATATATACAAACAAATAATTGAGTACTGTGCTCTTTTATGTCACACTGATTTTTAGTATAATGTATTCGGGGTCAATAATTAAAATAATAATGTATCACAGATGGAAGATGGATTATAGAAATTCGAGATACAGTATAAACATGATGAACTCATGAAATCGAATATAAGATTGGACTATCGATCCTTTTCAATGGAAGTAATGTGAATGTATCATAATTAATATAATATCAGGGATGACAATTACAGTACGAGTACTACCTCCTATTTACAAGTTCGTTTTGATTTTTTTAAATCAAATTGACTCATGTTTGATTGAAAATTATAAAAATATTATTATTTTATTATTGTAAAAAATATATTTTAAAATAGATTATATATACTTTTCAACAATATAAAATATTAATTTTTTTAATTATATATTATTTTTAAATTACAGTAAAAAATGAATAAATTTAACTGGACTAAAAATAAAATGAATATCATTATATTCTTTTTTATATATGGCTTTTTTCAAAAATACGAATTTTTTATTTTTCTTGCAAAAATGTGTTTTTTTATTTTATATTTTGTAAAAATACAATTTTTAAAATCACTTTTACAAAAATACGATTTTATAACCAATGCAACCAGATGCAATTAAAATTAACATCAAATGCAATAACGAGCAACTTCGATTTTTTTCAAAAAAACAGTTGAATTTTGTTACAAATCGTATATAAATAAGTTGTGTGAATGCACATAGAGGGGGGGGGGGGGGT
>QRFB01005212.1:6401-21723 GCA_008931105.1 Oenanthe javanica
AATGCATATCAATTCAACATCACTGGGTTCTAGAGTTGTGTCTACAAAGAGCTTTGAAAAGATGAACATTGTGGAGTTGTACGTGCTAAAAAGGAAAGTCATCTTTTGAGGGCATAAGACAAACGAGAAACTGAGAGATCTAATTGAAAAGAAGATAATGGAGATCGGTGTCGAAGCATTTGAAAAGCCTCCGGTTGTCAAGTACTACAAAGCAACAACTCTCCACAACTTAACTTTGTCAGATGAATGTCTGGACTCAAGCCATGAAATGTTCATGCGGTATGTAGAAGGGAGACTCAGAAGCAAAAAGAATAGAACTGAAAAAGATTTAAATGCTGCTAAGTTGATCTATGCATTCAGGCTAAACAGAGCATTTGGTACGTCAGCAAGANTATAGTATTAATATGCAGCACAGGAATCCGGAAAGACATAAACAAGAGATCATACATACATCATTGCTGAGCATTCAAGGTGAAAGAATTACTGAACGTCAGCGAGAGAAGTTCATTAACATGTTCATGCCTCAGTGACAAATAAGAGTTCAGAAGATTTCATACTAAAGACAGTGTAATGATTTATGTATAGTTGTCAAAGGGTTTCAGTGATCAGAAGCAATGCAAAAGTTCAAAGTTAATCAGCTGAAACAAAATAGAAGTCAAGGGAATTCAATTCAGTGTTAGTCGTTTGTGAACCAGACCAGTGCACTAAGCGTCAGCACAACAAGAAAAGAATTGCCTTGTTTAATTAGAAAAAAATCAGTTGATCAAGCCAGAAGAGTGGAATTCAAGTAGTAATTACTTCAAGAATTCAAGAAATGTATTAAGGCAAGTAATGCTACATTTGGTGGCGCCTACACACTATAAACAGTGTGTAAGCGCAACAAAGGTTGAAAGGTGCAACATAGAATGCTGCTAAGTCATTAGTGGCGCCTATACAGGGAAACCACTGTATAGGCGCAACTAACATTATCACAGGCAACAATTTCTAAGGAACACAGTTTGTGGCGCCTACACACTACAAATAGTGTGCAGGCGCAACAACAAGTAAGAGGCGCAACAAAGTTTGTTTTCAAGGCATTAGTGGCGCCTGTACAGGGAAACCACTGTACAGGCGCAACTAACTTTGAAGAGGCGTACCAAAGATTGTTAAAGGCATTAGTGGCGCCTGTACAGGGAAACCACTGTACAGGCGCAACTAACATTTATAAAGAGACGCAACAACCATTCAAGTGGCGCCTACACACCACTCACACTGTGAAGGCGCAACAAGGGACTTATGCATTGTGGGAACTCAATTTCCAAAAAGCCTACAATTATATATAGGTTTAATTCGAATGAATTAATTGGTTATCATCTTCAGCATTCAACACAAACAGACGGGAAGCTCTATTAAAGACATACATTTATTTCACCCAACTGTATCTGTGTTGTAATATTGTTTTAAACCCATTGCAGCTAATCTTCTGATTAGAATTGTAGCACCTCAGGGATTTAATAAGATATTATTATTTTCCCGAACTTTGTGTTTCAAGTACTGTCAAATTTATATCTCATAAACACAAACACATAATCCGCATTAAAACGAAAAATCTACCATATCATATTCAACCCCCCTTCTATGATGATTTTGGACCTAACAATGGCATTGGGTTCCCCCACTGCTTACGTGGTGCTGGTAGTCCCCCACTGCTGACGTGGCACTGTTGGTCCCCCACTACTGACATGGCACTGTTGGGCCCCACTGCTAACTTGCTAAAAATGGCCTCACTGCTGACGTGGCACTGATGGGACCTACTACTAACGTGGCAAAACGGACCCCATTGTTGACATGGCATGTGGGCCCCACTGCTGACGTGGCACTGTTGGGCCCCACTGCTGACGTGGCATTGGTGGGCCCCACTACTGACCTGACTCACATTTGTTTCAGCTTCACATTTAAAGCAACACTAAATTTTGTTGCATTTATACCATGGTGGTGTTGCATTATGACCAATATGCAATACTTTCAGCGGTGTTGCATTACACAACAAAAGTGTTACATTAGAGGGCAAAGGCAATGGCCGCAGATACAACACTCAAAAAGTGTTGCCTTTTTCGATTTCAGGCCTAAGGCAACACCATTTGGCACATAAGGCAACATCAGAGAGTATTGCATACGAGCACTTATGGCGTAGTGAGGTAAAAGACAACCAAAGACAAATCCTGGTGTCTCATTATGAGACTTTTATGGCCAAGACAAATGAAGATTTGACTGAGATGTTTGAGAGATTTAACAGATTGATAAATGACTTGCAACTGCATGAAAAGTTTTATGACAAGAAGGAAGTAAACATGAAATTCATGTTGACACTTCCTGACCATCTGGAGCACATGGTTACTGCCATAAGAGAAGGAAGGTATATATCAAAAGTTTCTTTTGAAACTTTATATGGCATTCTCAAAACCTATGAGCTAGAGCTGTTATAACAGAGAGCTATTCAGTCTGGCCAAATAGGGAAAATGGCCAACACCTCAAATGCTCTAGTGGCTCAGGATCCAAAAATGCTACAGTTCCAAGAATCCTAACATCAATAACAGATCAAGATTGAAGAGGTCACTGATGAGGATGAGAGTGTTACTCTTGAACTCAAGGATAGTGGTGAAGATGAGTTCTACACCCTGGATGAACTGGAAAACATGGAAAACAAAACCATGGCCAATATGGCAAGAAAGTTCTCAAACCTGAGATTCAAGAAGAACAGGTCTTTCAAGCCCAAAGCTCAAAGCTCCAAGTTCAACAAAGGAAACACATCAAAACCTGGAGGAAGTAGCAAAGGTGTATATAAGACAGGAATGGTGAATATATCAAAGATAAGATGCTACAACTGTAGTGAGATGGGGTATTTTACAACTGAATGTAAAAAGTCAAAGCAAGTGAGAAGAAATGATAATGACTATGAGGAACTCAAGCCAAAGTATGATGACTTACTTAAGAAGCAACAAGGTAGGGCATTTGTAGTTGAAGGCAAATGCTGGAAGGAATCTGATGATGAAGAGGATGAAGAATATGTGAACCTAGCTCTAATGGCAAAATTTGGAGAAGAGTCATCTCCTTCATCAAGACAAGTACCTTTTCTTACTACTGTTAATATGACTGCATCTCAGTATAAGAAAACTGTTAAAAGTTTAAGTTCTAAAATCTTTAATATTCATACAAGTATACTAGCTGCTAATGAAGAAATTGTCAAACTGACTAATGCTAATGAATCATTAAAATGCAAGAATGAAGAACTAGAGCTTAGGCATAATGCTTTTGAGTCCTTACAACAAGAAAATGAGTCTCTAAAGAACAAGGTAGTTTGTGCTTCTCAGATTGAGGAGTTTCTCAGAAAATAGATCAGTGAAAATGAGCTTAAAATTAAAGCTTACAAAAATTCTTCTTCATTGTTAAAATCATATTATACTAATAATACTGAAAATTAAAAGGTAGGTATAGGGTTTAACTATGAGAAGAAAAATGGTAAAAAGCATGTGGTAGAGGAAGATACTATTTTTGATAAACTTACTGTCAAGCCCTCTATACTCAAGAATGTCAAGAACCCAACGTTTAAAAAGGGTGAGTTTGAATTTGATGAGGAATCTTTAATTCTTAAACAAATTCTAGATGATGAGCACAATGATACTGTCACTAAAATCCTTAGGTCAAAAGATACTGTAAAATCCCCAAGACAGTTAGTTTTTCCCTTGACAGTACTCATGGTCTAGAAGATGATGTCAGTACTAGCAAGACAGCAAGTTCAGAAGCTGCTGTCAAGACAGTAAGATTAAATCATACTATCAAGACAGGTCCTTCCAAACCTACTGTCAACACTAGTAAGATAGTAACTTCTAAACCTACTGTCATGAAGACCAAGAAGAACAGAAATGGAAAGTTAGGAATAAACAAGAAGAATGATTATGGTTATATCCCTAATGCTCCAAGAAAACTATGTAACAACTGTGGGTCGTCTAGTCATTTAACTCATGCTTGTACCAAGAGTAAGTCTGAAGTGAAACATGCTACATCTGTTAATGGAAACTTGCATAGCACTCTCTTGTTAGACAGAAAAGTATCTCATTGTGGAAACATTGATTGCATGCCATGTAAATTAAATATGCTAAGCATCTACTTTAACATGCCTATTATTTCCAATGATGTATGCTTACATAAAACTATCAAAACTGATAAGGCAAAGACTCCAAGCCCTCCTAAAGTTAGGATGGGCAAGCCACCCAGAAACAAGAACCCAAAACCATTATCAAATCTAAATGGGTGGCCACAAGAGTCATGCTAAAAGATAATGAAAGAAAACCAACTAATCCTACCTTAAACTGTGATTTGGCTAAGCCAGATGGACCCAATGAGAGTTGGGTACCAAAAGTAACTTGAAAATCTTGCTTTGCAGGGTAACAGGAAAAATAAAAGAATCATGTAGATCATTAATAGTGGATGCTCAGGACACATGACTGGTGATAAAGCCCTGCTATCACAGTTCAAGAAAATGGATGGCCCGTGTGTAAACTTTGGTGACAACAACATTGGTTTCACAATGGGATATGGCATACTGGAAGTTGGTAACTTGAAGATTGAGAAAATTGCTCTAGTGAATGGATTGAAGCACAATCTATTGAGTGTTACTCCATTTTGTGAGAAAGGTTTCAAAGTTGAGTTTGATCAAGACAGATGCTCAATTGTCAACAAGAAGACATGAGAAGAAGCTCTTCAAGGAGTAAGGAAAGGAAGCCTATTCATTGCTGACCTTGACTCAGTAAGAAAGGACAAAATCTACTATTTCTACAGCAAATCTTCATCTTCTAAAAGCTGGTTGTGGCACAAGAAGCTTTCTCATTTGAATTTCAAAGCTATGAATTATCTGATGAAGAGAGAATTGGTGAAAGGCCTTCCTCAACTTGAATTCTGTCAAGAAGGATTGTGTGAGGATTATCAAAAAGGGAAACTAAGGAGAGCTACTCACAAAAGCACTCCCAGTGGATCAATAAATGAAGCTTTTCAACTTATTCATTTGGACTTATTTGGTCATGTGAATGTGTAGTCACTTGCAAAGAAAAGATATGTCCTTGTAATGGTTGATGATTTTTCAAGATACACTTGGGTGAGGTTCCTGGCAACCAAGGATGAAGTTGTACAAGAAATTATTGATCTAGTAAGAGTCCTTGACAAGAATCCTAAGTTCAAAGTCCAATCCTTGAGAAGTGACAATGGTACTGAATTCAAAAATAGTATCATGAATGATTTCTGCAAAGGTAAAGACATTACTCAACAATTCTCGGCACCAAGGACACCTTGTTATTTCCCAGAACAATATCAATATGATTTGTAGAAGGGGGTTGAATACGAATCACCAAAAGTTTTCTGTTTTAATTTTTATTCTTTTAGGTTTGAGTGTTTAAGAGAATACATGTGAACAAATGAAACTGAAAATTAAATTGAACAAAGATGTTGTAAAGTTACTGATGAATTGGTTTTTCCATCAGTGTATATTTGCTCAATTTTTCTAGGTCAANATAAGAACCATGTTGAGTGAAGCAAAACTTCCTACTCATTTCTAGGGTGAAGCTATTAATACAGCCTGTTATACTTAAAACAGGACAATTTTCAACAAGGCTTTTGGAAAAATACCCTATGAGCTGCTAACTGGAAGGAAACCTACTATCAAGTACTTTCATGTGTTTGGAAGCAAATGCTATATCATGAAAGATTCAACAGAGGTCAAAGAAAAGTTTGATACTAAAGCTTATGAAGGGATATTCATGGGCTATAGTATTGACAGAACAATATACAGAGTCTATATCATTGATCTCAAAATTATTGATGAAAGTGTGAACATCACCTTTGATGAAACCAAGTTTCCTGGTGTTGAAGGTAGTCAAAAATCACAGTCCTTAGTTTTTGAGAATCAAGGCTATTTGGAAGATGTTGATGATGAAGAATCACCAAGAGTTGAACACACAATTTCTGGTCCAACTAAGGTTCCTAATCAATTTGTAGAGAATGAAGGAATTGCTCAAACAACAGATTTATCTGGGAATGTTCCCATGGATAGTGGACTTGAAGAAATTGATGTTGTCAACAGTGCAGGAACAAAAGATGATGTCAATCAACAGAATGCAGAAGATTCTGGAGATACTATAAGAGAAACTAAGTGGAACATGGATCACACAAATGATTTAATTATTGGTGATCCAGGGACAGGAGTAAAGACTAGAAGAAATGTGACCAGTGAATGATTGTACTCCTGCTTCTTGTCTCAAGTTGAGCCTAAAACTCTAGATAAAACCATTCTTGATCCAGATTAGATTAATGCAATGCAAGAAGAACTCAACCAATTTGAAAGAATCTGTGTTTAGGAATTGGTGCCTAGACCAAAGAATAACTCTGTAATTGGTACTAAGTGGGTCTTCAGAAATAAGATGGATGATAATGGAGTTATCACAAGAAACAAAGCAAGGCTGGTAGCAAAAGGTTACTGTCAACATGAAGGAATTGATTATGATGAAACATTCACCCATGTTGCCAGACTTGAAGCCATAAGAATTTTCTTGGCTTTTGCTTTATTCAACAACTTCAAGGTATTTCAAATGGATGTAAAAAGTGCTTTCCTAAATGGAGAACTAGAAGAAGAATTTTATGTTGAACAGCCCTCAGGATTTGAAGATCCAAAGATGCAAAACTTTGTGTGCAGGCTACTTAAAGCATTGTATGGTTTAAAGCAAGCCCCAAAGGCCTGGTATGACACACCCTTTCCAAGTTTCTCCTTGAGAAAAATTTCACAAAAGGGATTGTGGATAAGACTCTGTTCTACAAAAAGCATGGAAAGGATATCATTCTAGTCCAAATCTATGTTGATGATATCATCTTTGGCTCAACAAATGAAGAACCGTGCAAAGAATTCTCTGAGTTAATGCAGAACAAATATGAGATGAGTATGATGGCTGAATTAGTATTATTTCTTGGACTTCAAGTCTATCAAAAGAAAGATGGAATATTCATTTGCCAAACTAAATATGTCAAAGATCTTTTGAAGAGATTTGATATGGAAGACTTGACACCTGCAAAGACTCCAATCTCAACAGCAACTCAACTAGACAAGGATTCAAAAGGAAAGAAGGTGGATAACAAGATGTATAGAGGAATGATTGGTTCTCTCCTCTATCTAACTGCTAGTAGGCCTGAAATCATGTTTGTTACAGGTCTGTGTGCAAGATTTCATTCTGATCCAAAAGAGTCACATTTGATGGCAGTTAAAAGAATCTTTAGATACTTGAAAGGCACTTAAGATTTAGGCCTTTGGTATTCTAAAGAATCTGGTTTTGACTTGGTTGGCTACTCAGATTCAGACTATGCTAGATGTAGAATTGATAGAAAAAGTTCAACAGGAAGCTGTCAGTTTCTGGGAGAAAAATTGGTTTCATGGTTTAGCAAGAAGCAGCACTCTTTGTCAAATTCATTTACTAAGGCTGAATACATTGCAGCTGGTAGTTGCTGTGCTTAGTTACTTTGGATGAGGAATCAATTGTTGGACTATGGCTTGGCATTGCAAGGGATCCCTATCTTCTGTGACAATACTAGTGCAATAGCCATTTCTGAAAATCCTGTTCAACACTCCAAGACTAAGCACATTGACATCAGACATCATTTTATTAGAGAGCATGTGGAGCAAGGCACAATCAAGCTAATCTATGTGCCCACAAAGAAGCAACTTACAGACATTTTCACCAAACCATTGGATGAAAAGACATTCAACAGGCTAGTGAGTGAATTGGGTATGTTAAATTTATCCTGTTAATGTATTTCTGTAGCAAGTTGATTTAGTGATCAAAAATGTTAGTTACCTGAAATTTACTGTGAATTAATGGCCTGTTAAGGTGTTTTGATTTCTATCACAGTGGACATACATGATGAAATTTAACTGAGAGGTTAACTAATTTACTTTTATTAATTTGTCTTATATGGTGTTAGTAAAAAATACTGTTAAGTGTCTTGACAGTATATTTCATCTATACTGTCATATTGTGATAAGTTATTGTCGATCACTTGAAGGAGTCTTGACAGCATAGTATGCGGGACTGAAACTTACTGTCAATAACTTACTGACAGTATTCATTGACAGTATAGTTCTCTAAATCCCCGCGTAACATACTGTCATGTCATGACAGCATAGTATGCAGTACTGAAACTTACTGTCAATAACTTACTGTCAGTATTCATTGACAGTATAGTTTTCTAAAAATCCTCTCATAACATACTCTCACAGTTAAATTAGGGTTATTGGTTATTTATTTATTCTCTAACCACTAATGTTACTGTCAAGAGTGTTTGTGAATTCTAGCGCAGGAGTTACTGTCAAAAAGGAATGGATTAAGCATACAACTGTCAATTTAATCGATTATTAATTCTTTCTTGACAATTTCTTTTTCATTTCACATAAATACAAATAGTAAAATCACTCTCACTCTTCACTTTTTCTAAAACTCTTTTACTCTCAAAGCTCTAAACCTTCTATTCTCTCTTTATAACTCAGTTCGTTTCTTTCTCTTTTCTAGATAAATTTCTTAACCCTTAATTATTTTTTAATCATGTCTAGACCTCAAATCGTTTGTACTCTTGCCCAAACCAACTTCACCACAATGGCTACGGTGGATGAAGCTGGAAAAGCCTTCAAACCTTTGGTTGCCTTCATGAACAACTCTTTCTTATCCTATGCATTAACTGAGAGCCCAATGTTAGAGATCCCCAGATTGTCACAGTTATTGACCTCTGCTACATGTGAGGGGGAACAGGATGCAAGCACCATAACCTTCCAAATCAACAACACCTCCTACACCATCGACTCAACCCACATCAATGATACTCTCCATGTTGAAGCTAAAGAGGGTTCGCAATTCCAGGAGCCTGCTAGTGATGCTCAGTTAGCCAAATTCTTTAGGATGATTGGGTATACTGGACCCAAGACAAGCCCGAACTCAGACGAATGGTATCCATCATGGGGGATGGATAGGAAGTATCTTGTTAAGGAGTGGAGCATGAAAATGGATGTTTTCACTCGAGAAATGTCAAGTAAAACCAGCGGCTGGAATGAAGTCCCAGCCTATATCAGGAAGATTGTGCACTCCATGGTGCACAATTACATAATCGACATTGGAAAGTTCCTAATGCCTCTCTTCAAGGTGGTACTAGGCAAGAAGGAAAGTAGGAGGCCGTTAATATACTATCCTCGATTTTTTATGCTTATTATTAATTCTGTTGTAGGCATAATTAATCTAGATAGTATACAATGTATAGAGTCCCCCACATTAAAGAAAAATAATCACTCCATACTTTCCAGCAAACCCCTCAATTCTGAGTTGGGTTTGTTTATTACTGACCACATGAGTTCTATAATAAACTCACTCAATTTAAGAATTGTGAGAGATTTTTCTGTCTTTTCTTTGAGTGATGAGAATGGAGTTGACTTCTCCATTCCTAACCCACACTCACAACCTTTCTAGTCTATTAGAGCCTCCAGACAATCTAGGGTTGTCATCCAAAAGCCTGTTTCCTCTCAAAAGGACCAGGTTTCTACAAAGAAGAGATCATCAACCTCTAGGTTAGAAACAATGTCTAAAGTTGTTGAGGGAGTAACTACACAAAGTGCGGCAAATAAGGAGGGTAATGTCAATGAACCCACAGAGGGTCCTGGTGTGCCTAAGAGGAAGAAGGCAAGGACATCAACCTCTGTCACACAGTCTGTGTACTCTCAAAAGGCCACAGAACTTCAAAGGGAAAATAGCTCATTACTAGGTGTCTCCTCTCAATATGGGCACCTATGGAACTTGGCTAGTCTTCCATGGCAAATTGTACAGAGTCTGCACCCCATGTTGAACTCACTCAACATGAGCCTCCACTTATAGATACACACACTTTTATTTTTTAGCACAGGGAAGAATCCTCATTTTAATATGATGCATCTCATTTTGATTTAGGGGAGTAACCTATCATGGAGTCTCTCTTTAGCAGTACACAAGAACCTTTCACTTAAAGGTTGGAAGAAACTGTTACTCCATTGGGTCAGGATGCTGTCACAGCCTTTGCTGCTGTTAATGACACAGTTACTATCAACACCCCTATTGATAGTAACTTTAAAGCTGAAGATGATGTCAACACTCTTAATCCTGACAGCAATCTCTCAAGAACCTGAAGCACATCATGATAGTGATTCAGTTCCTATCTCCTCAGTCTTGAAGGTAAAATCCAAATCTATAGTGCAAGGTGTACCTGCTCAGTCCCTTGCACCTAGGATGAGTGAGCGTGTGAAAAAGAATAAGAGTAAAAGAAAAGAGAGAAATTAGCAAGAAAAAATAGAGGGGTAGGGAAAGACCCTAGCAAAAGGAGAGGGCCTTGAGCATGACCATAACATAAAAGAGGTTACCAAAAAATCTAGGGCACTAGGCCCTGAGAGTGAGAATGTGAGGGATGATGAGAACATCCATAAAAAACCAGAGTGTGTGAGCACCCCAATAGCCCCTGGTTCTAAACAAGCTGATGGAAGGTTGAAATCCCTTTCAAGGAAAGTATCTAAATTGTCTAAGCATGTGGCCACTGTAAGGAGGAATCAAGTCAAGATGGTAGCCAAGATGGAGCAGTTTGAAAAATCTATGAATGATGGCTTCCAAGTTGTATTTGCTCAATTGAAGGAGATGAAGACTCAATTGACAATCCCTGTAGCTGCCAACTCAACTAAGGGGAAGAAGGTTGGTGAAGCTAGCGAAGTATTTGTAGCTGAAAAAGTTGAAAGGAGTGATAAGGAGACTCAAGCTGCATCTCAGGGGGAGGAGAGCCAATTGGCATTGTTGTCCAAGGTGGTCGTTGAGATGGCTGAAAAGCTTGGTGGAAATAAGGTAGAGAAATGAATTATGATCAGGGAGGGAGTTGTGAAGGCCCCTATTCATGTGGCTGGGAAAGGAAAAGAGAATATATTTCAAGAAAACTTAGATGATTTTATTGTTGAAGAGAAGGAGGACTTGAATGATGAAGAAGCATCTTTGCTAATGGTAGATGAAAATTAGAACAACATGGTGTTTCAGGATTCTACCTTCAATGATAGGATTAATAGTCTAAGAAACTCTTCCAACAGAGATCCCAAAATATTTTCTGAAGCCATGAGGGAGTCAATAGTTGGAGCTGCTGTCATGATTTCAAAGAGTAACAAATGGGTGATCTCTGTTAGGACTGAGGGTGATTTTAGTTGGTATATCATCATGGGTTATTTGGAGATTGCAGTAATTGAAGCCATAAAGCTAAAAATCAAGACAAACAAGTTCTGGCTCAATGAAAATTTGAAGAGAATCCCGCAAAGAATGGTGGTTAAAAAACTACCTAAGGTTACTGTCAATCCTCTTTGTATCAAGTTCAATAGCTCAACAGATGGGAAGTATAGATCAATGAACTTGGACAGGGTCAGTTTGTGCAAGCCTAGATCAGTAAAAGAAGCTTTCAACTACTTCAACCAGCTGCCAAGAACTGAAGAAAGAAGTGAAGTAATAAGGGTGTTGGCTGAGGAATTAAGGAGATTGGAAGAGAAGAAAACAAAGAAGACTGAAAAGAAGAATCAGGAAAGAAGGGATGGTGATAATGATGATGAAAAGCCTGAGGATGGTGCAGGTAGTTCCAAGTCCAACAACAATAATAATGGTGATGCAAGGACCTCTGGAACTGGTAATAAGGATGGAGAAGATGAGAATATAGTTGGTGAGATTGAAGGAAGGGTTATGAAGGCTGTGGTGCTTGTTTTTGAAGCAGATAAACAAGATGTTGTCAGGAGAAATAAGGTGGAGTTTTCTATCAGGGAACCTGAACCTGCTGTCAAGCTTGCATTGATAGTAACTTCAAAGTCATTGTCAAAAGAAGTGAGGGAAGAGTTATTGTCAAGGAAAATTTCTTTTTCTAAAAAATACAGGAAGGCAAAGGCTGAGAGACCAAGGCCACATTCAAGCAGGAAGCCTAGCAGGAAACAGTGGAAGCTGGTGACAGAAGTTATTCAAGAAGACTGCATAGATGTCAGGAGACCAATAATCAATAACTTAGCTGAGTCAGAGGAAGAATCAATCACCAAGGTTGTTATTGAGTAGACTGAGCTCAATTCTCTGAGCAGGGTCAATGTCTACTATTCCACTAGGGAAGTTGAAGTAATGGGGCATGAATTGAAGGAGGCAAATTTCTGTATGGTCAGAAGGATGTTGTTTGTTATCAAGGGCTCAGACATCAGGACTCAAGTTTTTAGGGGAATTCTAATCAGGACATTCTTGGTGCTAATGGAGTCCTTCAAAACTCATCCATTGGATTTTATTGATGCTGAGGAACCTGAGACTGTAGTCTACTCAGATGAGGTGATGTTTGCCAATGAAGATGGAGTCAAAGAATTCTGGAGCATGGATTCCTTGTAAGATAAAAATGTTGAAATCCTAATGAAGATGGTGGAGCAACTACAAGAGCTTTCCTATCTTGAAGAGCAAGGATTCATTCCCAAACTCCAGAGAATCATCTCAACAAAGCAGAAACAAGAGTATGAGAAGAAGGTAGAGTATGAGAAAACCCAGCAATGTCTTCTAAGAAATCCTGAAAGAATAATATTTTATAACTCTGGTGGATCTGCTAAAGAGATCACCTTTGAAGAATTGAAGACATTGATTGAGAAGGATCCTGAAATAGTGAAACTCATCAAGAGACAACTCCTCAATATCACAAATTTTGAGGTGTTTGATCTTAAAAGGAAAGCATTGGAGATCTGTGATTTGAAAGAAAAGAAGAAGATGAAGGAAGGAGAAAAGAAGAGTAAGTTTGCAGCTGATGTTGAACCAAAAAGAAGGAGATAGACAGAATTAACAGACAAATCAAAGAAGCTGATATTGATCTAAAGTGTGCCAAGCAAAATGATCAATTCTCCAAAAAAGCTAATTATATGTCTCTTGTCTTTACAAATCTACTCAGAATCATCATTGACAACATTGAAGTCAAGATTGAAGATTTTAGAGTTCTCAACATTGTAAACCTTAAAAGAATTTTCAGATAAACTACAGGCTCTCTTTTAGAAATTGAAAGAAATCTAAGTACTGCAGCAGTAAAAATAATTGAAGCAAGATCCAAGGAAGATGATGATTTGGACAAACTCATGGTGAATCAGGTATACACATCTTCAAAAGCCAAATTTCTTTCTGATGAATTTGGACTCAAATTTATATGCATCTCCAAAGGACCAGTGGAAGCCTATTATTCTTATCCAGACTTGAAGAATATTTCTCATAAATTGGTGAAGCTGACACTTGACTATGTGTCTGATCATGCCAAGACATTAGAGGAAAAGAGGGCCCTGAGAAATTTAGAGTTGTTGTATGAAAGGAAGAAACCAAGCCAAGGAAGCTCAAGCACAAATTGAAGATCAACTCAGTCTAGAGGAGCCTAGTTGAGAAAAATAACCTATTGTATTTGTACTTGTAATTTTCTATATGTTTTTCTTGTAAAAATACTTCAATTTATGTTAGTTGATTTTGCATCTGTAATTAGCTTTTAATTTGTCTTTATTTTATATAAAAACAAATTGGGGAAGATTGTTAGGGATTGTGGTGTAAACAACTAATGTACTTAGTTTAAGGTTAATAAGGTAAGTAAAACATATTGTCATATGAACATTGACAGTATAGTTAGTAGTCACTTGTAGACAGTACATTTAACAAGTATTAATTAGGTGACAGTACATTTGAAAGTCACTGTCTTGTACAAAAGAATAAATATGAGTCATGTAGTAAAAGTTCACTAAGTGTTCATGCATAGCATGATTCAAAACTCAGAAAAAAGTATTTCAAGTACTCAAGACTATGACAGTACATTACAAGTGACAGCACAATTAGAACAGACGATAACAACTATTCTATTGACAATAAACTTGGCGGAGAATGAAGATTTGAAGATAGCAAGTATTACTGACATCAACTATTCCATTGACAGTAAACTTGGCGGAGAATGAAGCATTGAAGACAGCAAGTTTTACTGACAGTAACTTTGGTGGAGTAGTTGACAGCAACATTAACGGGGATAGTTGACAGTAGCTTTGGAGACAGTATATTTTTTTTTATGACTATCAAGCTTGATAGCAAAGTATGCGGAGCCGAAGATACTGTCACCAGAGGGAAGCTAAAAGTTGACAGTAAAATTTTTGTGAAGCTGACAGTCTGTTTCAGGTAGCAGACTAGATAGTGATAATACAAGGAATGATTTTGACATTTGAAAGGCAGAGTGTCTAAACTTGTAACACTATAACTTATGTAACTCAACTAAAGAAAAGATACTTAACCCGAAGACAATCAAGAACGAGAAGTCACAAAGAAATCAATACAAATGAAGACAAAGTAATTGATACAATTCAACATGTTAAATATGATCAAACAAAGAAGAAATCATTGGAAGAAGTTCAAGTCAAAGTTGTTCATGCCCTAGTGATTTGTTACTCAAAGAATCAAGATCATAACTATCAGTATCAATAAGACCAATTGATTTCAAGTGAAGAAGAAGGAAAGCAATTGTTGGAAAGCCATATTTCTAATTGAACCTGGTAATCTATTCAGAAGCAAGAACCCTATCAAGACTAGTCACTTATGAACCAGACCAGTGCATCAAGTGTCAGGACATTGATAGCGAGTTTATGTCAGTAGTAGAAATCCATGTTCAAAAGCTTGTTGAAGAAAATAGAAGACATAAAGAAATCACAAGTTCAAGATGTTGCATTGAAGTTTCAAGTTGAAGCCCAGAATTTCTCTAAGTACTTACAAGGGAACCTATGTAGAAATTCCTATCTAGAAATTCTGGATAAGTTTCTACTTAGAGCCAAGTAGAAATTCTGGAGTTGGAAATATTTTCTAAGTACTCAACTCAGGAAGCTATCTCGAATTTCCTATGTCGAAATTCCTAAGTCGAATTTCCTATGTAGAAATTCTGGAGGTGAAAATATTTTCTAAGTACTCAGGAAGAAGGCTATCTCGAATTTTCTATGTAGAAATTCCTAAGTAGAATTTCCTAGGTAGAAATTCTACTTAGAATTCGAGATAGAACCAAGTCGAATTTCCTATGTAGAAATTCTACTTAAAAGTTCGAGATAGAGCCAAGTAGAATTTCCTCCTGGTGGCAGATTTCCAAGCTTTCAAGACAAGATAAGATTCATGTGGACAACATTGAGCCATTCATATCTTATCTTTTGAAGACTACAAGTCATAGATTACAAAGTAGTATAAATAGAAGTACTTGTGTAACTTAT
>QRFB01005212.1:21812-41260 GCA_008931105.1 Oenanthe javanica
AGAGCTTAGTATCATTTACTACCCTCTTTACTTCTGTTGTACTATTGTAATGAATGTTATAGCAACCCTTTCAAGTTATATATAAGACATATATTCCTTGAATCATTGTGTTCATTTATTACAAAGTATTTATTGCTTCATTAAATCTAAAAAGTTGTATTCACCCCCCCTCTACAACACATTTGGACCTAACAACATTACTATCTAGTCTGTCAAGTCTACTACTGTAACTTGGGAGAATTCAGGTAAAAGGTAAAGCGTGCTTAAAGAGTCCAAGATTTCTGCATATCTCAGAGCTGCTTTATCCACAAATAGAATGAAGACAAATTTGAATGGAAAAAGTAAAGTTTCTATTTCAAGCCTTTTTCTAGGAACAAGGGAAAGTACACTTGTAAGTGGTATATGGGTTTCAGTATAAATACACATATCTCACAAGTACTTTCTCTTATGCATCTAAGCTAGAAATTTTCAAGTATAGAAACATTAGCAAGCTCATTGTTATTGTATCTATCGAAGCTGGAATTATTTTCTAGACAGTTGTAGCAAAACAAAAATTATTAAAATTAATTTTTGAAGTTTAAACACCCTGTTATTTTATCTGCTTAGTTTGTTTGCATCATTAACTTGTTAATTATCATTCTTGTTTGTTGTTAGCAAGAGTCCTTCATAATTAATCAAGTTACATTCAACCCCCCTTTCTGCAACACTCATCTTAACTAACACAACTTCATATTATTGTTTATTTAATTTTCTTATACATTTACATGTTATCGTCAGTTAAAAATAATTGTTTATAAATTATATGTAAATATTATTTATACTTATAATAGGTTCTGCATAATATATATGTGTTAGTATAAGCATATTTACATGTTAAGTTTATAACACAGTTTAATTAAGAAATGAATAATATGTGTTACGTGAATATATGAACAATGTGGTTAAATTATTAGATAATTATATAAACAAATTTACCAAAAAAGGATATCAGTAGGCATTGCTTTTATCATGACTAATCCTTTATCCTTGTAAGAATAATAAATGATATTTGAATAATTTATAAAATGCATATTTTGAGATGTCATAAATTAATGCATAATTAAATTCCTGTTTTAATTTTAAGAAAAAATTGAAAGATTATGTCAATGTTAATTTTTTTGGGGTGAGGAAATAATTAGACGGGATGATAACGTAAGATATTCTGAAGGAGACCCCAATAAAATGCAGTATATTAAATGGGGAACCTCCTATGATGAGTTGAAACAAATTATTTATGGATTAATGGGTATCAATAGTTCACATTGGAATGTGAAGATGAGGTTTAAATATCCTCAGTTAGGTGTTGGTAATATTGTATGTGGATGATAATGATATTAGTTGTCATGATGATGTGAGGAGGATGCAGTATATTAAATGGGGAGCCTCATGTACATTGCTGATATTAGTTGTGAAGAGGATATTGAGTGTTCCTAGACAGATGCAGATGGGGATGGGTGATGTTTCTGTATTTGTGGAGGCTGAAAAAATAGTACCGAACGAGGTGTTTTTGTATGATTATGGCGGATACTCACAAGCTACCCAACCTACCCAATCAAGTTATGAAACAATGTATGAGAGGAGTCAGTTTCCATATTATGGTAAAACAGGTTGGTTGGATTATTATTTTGGTGGAGGAGGTTACAGTGAGCCGTATGTAGGCGGTTCTAGCAGTCGTACATTTGAGGAATATGGTGGTGGTTCAAGCCGCAGTGCATTTGAGGAGTATGGCGGTGGTTCTAGCATGAATGCATTTACTAATAATAATGAGGAAGCTGGTCATTCTCATGGACACAATGCTGGTGTGGTATTGTCTCCCCCACGGGATGCATGTACATCGAATGCTGGCAGATAGTTGGCCCTCATAAATGAAAATGATGAATATAAGCATCATAGTTCAAGTAGTGAGGATTTTATAGAAGATAACAATGGAGATGATTCAGGAGATGGGGTTGATTTGGAAGAAGTTCTGAGGGTTTGATAGTAAGGACATCATATTCCAATGGCACCATTCTTTGAGACTGCGGAGTATGCACTAATTACAGTGACAAATCCTGTAGAGATGTTGACGATTTTTTATCCTCGAAATGCTAAGCTCTCGGGTGAAATATTATTTCGTGACAAGGAAACATTTCTTGCAGCAGTAAGAGAGGTTCACATCAATAGTGACAGGAACTACAAAGTTATGAATAGTAATCAGACTCAGTTCATTGCAAAGTGTTTATCCATTGATTGTCGTTGGAGGCTGCGAAATGCGTTGATGAAGAGGCATGGATTGTAGGGGAAATCACGAAAGTGAGTGAAATGCACACATGCCTAAATAACGAGCCAATGCATGATCACCGTAGAATTTCAAGAAAATTAATTATAAGACTTGTGAAACCTCATGTAAGTTTCATATATTACAAATATTCATAATTCTTTTAGTACCGCTAGCTTTTCTATGTTATTCGTTATTGAAACCTCATGTGATATTACTAAATTATGTAATAGGTGATGGAGAGGCCAAATCTGCCAATCATGACTGTTATAACCATGGTAAACGATAAATACAACCATGTTTTCAATTACCTCAGAGCATGGATAGGGAACCAAAAAGCAATCGACGAGGTCTATGGTAAATGGAATACGACATATTCTGCACTCCCTATGTTCTTGACGGCCTTGGTGCATACTAATCCAGGCAATGTGGTTGAGATTGTTGATGTCCCTCATAAAACAGTCGAGCACACCTCTGTGTGCAAGAGAATATTTTGGTGTTTGAAAGCAATGATGGATGGTTGGCAACATTCACGAGAAGTTGATGTGGTTAGCTGGGGTAACCACGCAGGTTAGGAAACATGATGCTTACATGAAAAGAATTGGCCAGATATCTCTTCCCGCATTGCAGTACCTTTAAAACATTCCTAAAAAATTGTGGACGTTGTGTCACAACATTAGTGGTACTCGTTATAGGCAAAGTATCACAAATATAATGGAAGTTTTTAACGGTAACATTAGAATGGCTCGATTTCTTCCTGTGACGGCGATGATGGAGTATATATTTTACAGGACTGAAGATATATAGTGAACACACAAAGAAACATTATTGATGAAAGCCTCCAAAAGGGTGAAGAGATGTGCCCAAGGACGAGCATCATGTTAAGAAAAATAGTGGAGAAAGCTAATGCACATAAGGTTGAGACCTACAATCGTCAGAGTGGGATTTATCGAGTGACGACACACCGATATCATGTGAAATCGGTGTGGAAATGTGGTAACAAGTAGAATGTAGATATTCGTAACCTCGGTTTCACTTGTGGCAAATGGACGTGCCACTGTTTGCCTTGTTCTCACGTCGTGGCAGGTTGTATGGCAAACAACATAAACTGGAAGTAGTGGATAGGGCCTTACCATTACTCCTTACAGTTGCAGAATTTATGGGAACCTATGATCTTTCCTTTGGCACCTACCCAGTATTGGAATTATGCCTTGCCTAGGTGCTGGTAACAGTACGGGACCTTAGTACCTGATGAAAGTTTGATGAAGGTAAAGAAGAAACGAGGTGATAAGGGCTAGTCAATTAGAATTCGAACTGAGATGGACGGGCCAAAGACGGCGGTGAAGTGCAGTCGGTGTGAGCAAGAAGGACATACAAGGCGTAGTGTAAGATGTCCGGAACGTGTAGATTAGGTTGCGATATTTAAAATGTAATTTTTTTGTTATTATTTATCTCTATGGATGATATTTGTAATGTGTATTTTTCTCTATGTTTGTAATGCGTATTTAGTTTGTTGTTCTATATTTCATTGCTTTGATAGTACAGATAAGTTAATTCGTAATATGTGGGTTAAGGGAATGCACAATTAGCTATATGGTCTGAATCAACTATAAGTGTTCAGGGTGTGTGTTTGTATTTGTATGAAAGAGTGATTGACCCCTTTCTCAATACCATCTCCTTATATATATATATATATATATATTACCCATCCTTGTCGGCCCAACTCGGATTTGGACCGAAGCCACTCTTGGGCTGAGTATCATTTTGGGTCAACTCTTGATGGGAGAGTTGGACTTTCTTCTTTTATAGCCAAACCAATCACCTGGGCCTATGAATAACTTGGGCCTGGATTATCTTTTTATTATAATATAAAATATATTTTATTAATCAACACCTCTCATGTTTTTTTCACTTTTCATTTTAATATTTAATTATAATATAATGGTGATTTAAATATTTAATAAAAAAAATATTATTTTGGGTCTTCCAGTTAGTTGGACTAATACCTTCCACTTCACGTTTGGTGAGATGCCGATTACTTTGAAGGATGTCTATATGATTTTGGGTCTGCCAGTTAGTGGACGTGTTGTTACTCATGCGGAGCTTGAGACTCCGAAGGCCTACTGGATGAAGAACTGGGAGGATCTAAGGTTGAATGCTAAACGGCGTGAGGCTATGTACAAGGGCGAGGTTTCTCTTCACATGTAGCGCGAGGTATGGCAAGAGGCCCAGGACGAAGCGTCCTGAGTACAGAGAGCAGGATCTTAGAATGTATTCTCAGGCGTATGTTTTGTATATTATTGGGGGTATACTTTTTCCGACATCTTCTAGGGACGTGGTGCATCCCCGATACTTACAGTTGTTATATGAGCCGGATCAGATTGTTGACTATGCTTGGGGTGATGCTATGTTGGGGTATTTATTCAGAGGTTTGTCGAAAGCTGCGTATAAATTAGTCACTTGATTGAACGGGTGCACTATGCTTCTACAGCTGTGGGCGTATGAGAGGTTACTGCCTGGCCGTCCAGAGATTGCACCGGATATGGAACGTGTATGGTCGAGAGTGCTTGCATGGGAGGAGCATGTAAAGGGTTGAAGGACTAATACCAACCACCATACACGACAATATCAGGGAGATTTTGATAGCTTTCAGCTTACTTGGCTCACATGGCAGTTGTATGCTCATTTCTATGTGACTAGAGACTTTGATGAGGCTCATGATACTGAGTTGATGGATGCATGTCATATGACTCTTGGACTTATCCCGTTGGTGGCGTTCGAGATTATAGTGTACATCATGCCGAGCAGGGTTTTGAGGCAGTTTGGTATGCTGCAGCATGTCCCGGAGGATCCTATTGATATGAGTCAGCTGCGGACATAGAGTTTATCTTTTTTTCAACAGGAAAACCATACTGCTAGTTCTTATTTTATATAAAATAAGGTAACCAAATTAGTAATTTTAATTTATTCCCAGTTAAATAAAAATATATCAAAAATTATAAAATACATTAAAAATAACAAGTTATTATTTCATTGTACCTTTTTTGTTTTATTTAACATAATTTTTATATATATTTATATTAAACAAGTAGGCATGAGGGTAGTTTGGGGTTTAAAATCTAAAAGATTGTTGAAATGGTTTAATGCGGCACGTCGCAATATTTCTTTGCGGAAGGGACTGCCGCAATGCTTCTTTGCGGGAGTTCAGATTCCGCAATGACACATTGATGGTAGGAGTAATGTTTCATTGCTGCAGTTGGCTGGCTAAAATCTTGAACCACCTGTGGCTCTTGATCAAATTCCTATATATATATATATATATATATATATATATATATATATATATATATATATATATATATATATNGTCATTACTCCATAAAGAACACTCTTATATAAAGAACAAGAAAGAACAATTTAGAATCTTACGTAAAAACTCATTTAGATTCTAAGTTTAACATCAATTATGTTTTTTAATGAATAAAAATAGAATCTAACATGAGATTATCAAAAAAATCATAACGTGATTATGTGTAAATTTCATTTTTACAAAATGTATATAAAATTCTATGTTGGATTCTATGTTAGATTATGTAACATTTGATTTTTAAAATTTAGATGAGATTCGATGTTATATTCGATATGTTAGGATTTATTATAGTTTAATTTTGTGATTATAATCTTAACAAATCATTTCTCATAAAAAAAAATAAGTGTTTTGATGGTATTTTTCCGTGTTCTTCATCTAATAGTGTTTTTTTGGAGTATAACCCTTGATATGTATATAAACCATTTTAAATATATATATGTAGACTATATATATATGTAGGTCATTGATCCATAAAGAATAAAATAGAATCTTACATAAAAACTCATTTCGATTCTAATTTTAACATCGATTATGCTTTTTTATGAATAATAATAGATTTTAACATCAAGTTAACAACAAATTAGGAATTAACATAACATGATTATATGTAAATTTCATTGTTAAAAAAATGTATATAAGATTCTATTCTGGATTCCATGAAAGAGTCTGTAACGTTTGATTTTTAAAATTTAGATGAGATTTGATGTTAGATTCGATATGTTAAGTTTAGCCACTGTTAGATTTTGTGATTCTAATCTTAGCAATCAATTTTTATGAAAAAATGAAGTGTTTTGATGATGTTCTTCCGTGTTCTTTATATAATGTGTTCTTTATGAAGTAATGGCATATATATATATATATATATATATATATATATATATATATATATATATATATATATATATATNATATATATATATATATATATATATATATATATATATATATATATATATCATTACTTCATAAAGAACGCTCTTATATAAAGAATAAGAAAGAACATTATAGAATATTACATAAAAATTCATTTAGATTCTAATTTTAATAATAATTAAGTGTTTGTTATAAATAATAATAGAATCTAACATGAAGTTAACGACAAATTAGGATTAAACATAACATGATTATATGTAAATTTCATTATTACAAAAATGTATATAAGATTATATGTTGGATTCTATTTTAGATTCTGTAATATTTGATTTTTAAAATTTAAATGAGATTTGATATTAGATTCGATATGTTAAGCTTAATTATTATTTAATTTTATGATTCTAATCTTAACAATCGATTTTTTTTATAAAAAAAAATGAAGTTTTATGATGATGTTCTTTCGTGTTTTTTATATAAGGTGTAATTTATGGAGTGCAACCCATAATTCTGTATATAAGAGTGTTTTTTATGAAGCGATAACGTACGTATCAACTCATAATTATTATATTTTTATATAAGTGTATAATTAAAATATATTCATATTCATATAATATATATCACTGATACAAAATATTAAAAATGAATATGCATATTGCACAAGTTATCAGCTACACTCGTATTACAATTACCACAGAATTTAACAATACTTTCTACAACCATTTTTTAATTAACAGAAAGTTGTTCCTTTCATGGTTTCATGCAGAACAAGAACATGTCTAGAAAAGCTTATAAATTACAGATCCAACATTTGACAAAAGCTCCTCTTTTCCTTTATAACTTTTGATCTTCCTCTTGGGTTTTGCCCAATACTTTCTGCTTGCAGTACATTCTTCCCTTTAATCCTTTCCACATTTGCTCTCTTTATTCACCCAATCCCTCCCTTTCTCTTTTCTTTTACAAGACACGTACTACTTTACATTGCTTCCTCTCTTCTCTCTCACACACACAACACAAAATCTTCAACTTCTTAGTCCAAAATTTCACTACACAAACCAAATTTCAAGAAAACCCCACATATTAATTTTCACTGCTTATCTCTAAAACCTTAACGAAACCTCAAAAGATTCAAATTTTAACACAAAAACACAATCTTTACTTTGTGGGTATCACTTCAAGAAATCCCCACATTTTATCTTAACTATTTATCTCTAAAACCTTCACAAACCCTCAAAAGATTCAATTTTTAACACAAATATACAGTCTTTACTTTGTGGGTATCACTCAAAACACACAACAAATTCAAGAAAACCCCACATTTTATCATCACTAGTTATCTCCAAAACCTTGCAAAAACCTCAAAAAGATTCAATTTTTAACACATTTACACAATCTTTTCTTTGTGGGTATCACTCAAAAATGTCTACAACACCAATACTAGAGCCACAACCACAAGCACCCCCCTTATTACCAACCCAACAAGCTTACACATCTCATTCGGGTCATGGGTCGGTAGGACCCGTAATTGGAGTTCTTGCCATAATTATTATATTGGGTGCACTTGCTATAATGGTGGGCAGGCTTTGTTCGGGTCGGAGGATCATGGGTCATGGACAATATGATTTTGAAACATGGGTTGAGACCAAATGTGCTACTTGTCTTGACGGTCGGGTCGACCCGGTTCCGACCCGGATTGTAATTCAACATCCGCCGGCGCCGGTGGCCGTACCGGCGGAGAGTGGCGAGATGGAAAGAGGGGATGAAAGGAAAGAGGAGGAGAGTGATGAACACAACACTACCCATCATGAGAGAAATGAGTGTTGATACATACACTTTTTCAATGTATGTATATTTCTTAATATTGGATGGTAATTATTTTATTTTATTTAATTAATTTTGGGGATTTAAGTTGGTGTTTTTTTAATGTTAATTGAATTTTATTATTTATTTTTTTCTATGTGTTTTTGACCGAATCAAATAATTTGTGCGGCGTCGATTTATTTTTATTTTTAAGAAGAATATGATACATTTGTTGAGAGTAACTCAGTGGTAGAGCTATTTTTTGTCATGATACATCTATTGTTTATTTCAAATAAATAGACTTCTTAACTTAAAAAACATATGCATTTCAGAAAAAAAGAAAATTGAATTTCTATTTCATCATTGTGCTTGTGGAATGAAACTATCATTATGTTTGTGGAATGAAATAAGAGGTTTCTCGGACCGCACCTAATGAGTGTGTGTAGAATCAATCTTGATTTTGCGGATGTTACAATCAAAGTGTGTTCGAACAAGTTTTAGCCTTTAGGGCAGGTTATTTCTATTAAAAAAAGCTCGAATGATTAAATATTTAACTGATGATATTCTATATCTTGAGTGAATTATGTGAGTATCTTATTTTATCTTATCAATTTATTTTCATTTTGAATCTTTAATTCAGTTGCTCTTTATAGAATTACACAATATTAGTTTTTGTCCATCGATCAAAAAACATATATTTAGCTATTCATGATAAATATAATTCATTTTGTTATATTTATACTCAAAATATATTTTTATACTTTTAAGATATTTAAAATTTTTATTATAACTTGAAAATATTTTAGGATTAGAGAAGAAAAAGGAATATCATCTTAGGATAGATATTAGAGAGTGCTTCCCTCCTTTGCCGAGTGTTACTCTCAAATAAATAATAGATTAAAGCATGCATTTTTCATTTTTATATTTAATATTAGGAAAAATGATATTTATACTCGAAATATATTTTTAAACTTTTAAGATATTTAAAATTTTTATTATAACTTGAAAATATTTTAGGATTAGAGAAGAAAAAGGAATGCCATCTTAGGATTGAGAGTGCTTCCCTCCCATGTTCCTTTGCCGAGTGTTACTCTCAAATAAATAATAGATTAAAGCATCCATTTTTCATTTTTATATTTAATATTAGGAAAAATGATATTTTTTTCCAAAAAAATGAATACCGTAATTGTACGGACTGACAAAAAATCTTATCGCGATTGATTGTCATGTGCAAATGTTGGATACATACTACTGTAGGGTCACGGTTTCACTTTTTAATAGAATACTGGCTACATTCCGTACGATTGCATAGATGAATTTGTTTTTGTTTTTTTTTAAATATTTTTAATATGATTTGAATTTATTTTTATTTGTATAATAATAATTTTACTTTCAAAAAAAAATTTTTATAATAATAATTTAATCATTATTTAATATTATATGTATATATTTTTATATAATTTATTTGTATTTATATTTTAATAAAATAATGTTTATGTATTTTGTAAAGAGATGAATTTTAATTAGGAGATTAATGTAAATATTTTTATATAATTTATTTGTATTTATATTTTAATAGGATAATTTTTGTATATTTTGTATAGAGATATACTTTAGTTAGGATATTAATGTGTGTTTGTGTGTATTTTGTGTTCAATCCAAACTATTATGTTATTATATTATAAATAAAATAAATTATACATGTTTAATTTAATTTTTTTTTAAAGCATTTACA
This sequence comes from Oenanthe javanica, assembly GCA_008931105.1. Taxonomy (NCBI): domain Eukaryota; kingdom Viridiplantae; phylum Streptophyta; class Magnoliopsida; order Apiales; family Apiaceae; genus Oenanthe; species Oenanthe javanica. Next base: position 31,884 of record QRFB01005212.1, read on the forward strand.
ATTTTTTTGGAAGGCGTTAAATCAACCAAACTATCAAATAAACTCACGTTTGCTTATAATAATATAGTATAGATATTAATTATAAATATTAAATATTAAAATAAAATAATATTAAAACTTATCAAATATTATTAGATGAATATCAAATTTAATTTTTAATATCATACATATAATTTGGGATTAATTTTAAGACTCCATATATTATTAGTTTTAAAAATTAACTATTAATTTTAAACTCTCAACTAACTTTATTTGTAACTTTTAAATACAATAAAAATATAATTCATGAAATTTTGACTTATATTTTTCGAATTTATACATAAAAAATTTATATAATTGTCACTAGTTTTTTTAATGAATCACTTTTGTAATTTTTATGTTATTTCTTTCATTTGTTAAAAATCAAAATAAATATATGAAAACTTAATTCTAATAACTTTGATTCTCCAAATAGTAACTTAGAGATAAAAATGTTTTTTTCTATAATTTTATAGAGGAAAAGTTGTTAATTATGTAAATAACCAAATTAACTTTATTTGTATGCTTTCTTTTGTTTATAACTAAAGTGTTATTTATTATAGTTTTCCCAAAAAAAACTAATATGAATAATTTATAGGATTTCATAATCAAAATTTTGACATACTTTATAACTATAGATTTATAGTCAATTTATTAAAATTATTTGTTCATACAGAATCTATCAAAAAATATGATAACACAAAAGCTTGGAAGTGAGGACATGTGCAAGGACAGGCATCACGTGGGGCAATAGAATAAAAAGGACTAACGGAGTATATAGGAGTACTCAGGTCTGAGGAGCGAGGACGCATAATAATCATTATTAAGAGTAGGAATACTATGACGGAGAGGTTATCATTTTTTTACTGTTCACCGGGTTTAACTATGAGTCCTTTGGTATTATTTAAAAAGAGCTCTATGACTTTGAAAGTTACTTGATGCTATAAAAGTCAAAATTTTATTTTTAAATTAGTATGTAATTGGATAATTTTATTATATATAAATTTATGAGTTATTAAAAATATATAAAATAAAAAAATATTATATATATATATGCGTGTGTTATTTTTTTGATAAATAATATCCGATAATACATCAGAAAGATAATAAAAACTTATCATCTAACCGAAAGGTATGCTTAACCAATCCATGGGTCGAACGACCCATAAAAAAGAGATTCCCCCGAAAGTTTAGATAATAAAAACCTTTATATCCGACAAAACGAACCTCGTTAAAACCGCATAAGAGTAAAACCTTATGGGAAAAAAACCTTAAAGGGGAAAAAGAGTGTCCTAAAATGATCATAAAAAACAATATACATAGTGGCTCCTAACACAAAAACCGGAATTTGTTGAAATTTTATGAGTCCCCAATACTAAAAAACTAGTCACGTCTTACTGCTTCCGTCATTAAATCCAAGTTCTATCTACATCCACCTTCTCTTTGTTCTTCTTCTCATTCATATGAGTATCAAAATCCTCCTTCTATTCACACTACAAGTGTACAACACTAAGTATGGAGATCGGTTAAATAACAAGATATACGTTTGTCCCGGTCGAAATGCACAACCATGTTTCGTTAAATACAAGTGACCTCTGATGTTGTAAAAGACGGCGACTAATCAGGATCGTCGATTGCTGTTAGTGACTTTTCGAATTGATTTTATATTAATCGGATTAAAAAACATTTTTTGTAAAAATCAGTCAAAAATCGAATAAATTAGTCAAAAATCGGATTAATCGATCAAAAATCGGAATGAATTGGTCAAAATTTTAAAAAATATATATATTTAAATTATTTTATAATAAATTCAATTATGTAACTTGTAAGTTTATTCTCTCTTATTTTAAAATTTTATTATATAATTATTTAAATGTATATTATGTATAAAAATAATTATATATAAAAAGTAATATTAAATTGATCCCGATTAATGATCCGATTGATCATTCCAATTAATCTCCGATTATCCGATTAATTCCTGTTCGGTGCTTTCCCCGACTAATTCCGATTCCCGCTTTTTATAACCCCGCAAGTGACTCTTAATTGTGTTTATTATTGATTTTACAGGATTTTGAATGAACAAAGGCGTTGTAATATTTTATTGCGCCATCTAGACTTACTAAAATCTTCAATATGTATTGTATGTGACTCGTAAACATATCCATGCAAATTTCTTATATGCCCTTTACATATAGACTAAGTCTGATATAGTTCGTGGTTTTTGGGCTCCGATTTTCCTTTAAAAGAATGAGTTTCTCATATAGACCTTAGAGGTCCCCAAAAATGAACTTGTTTTCAGATTCATGAAATGTACTTATTAGTACAGATTGCATGTTTGGAAAATGATCAATGATCAAATTACATGTTTAAAAAATTGGAATAATTTGGATTTGAAATTTATTTAAATTCCAATTTTTTTTAAATATTAATACATATATGAGAATGATAATTCAAATTCTGTCATTTGAAATGAAATACATGTTTGCAAATACAATTTAAAAGAATTTGAGGGTCGTAGGAGGTGACATTTAGAGGATTCAAGAAAATAATAAAAGAAAAAGAAGAGGAACCATGATAAAGGCCAGAGAGAGTGAAAATATCATATAATCCATAAGGTGACAGAAGAGGAGGTGAAGGTATTGTGAAGACGAGGCATAAGAGAGGAGAAAAAAAAAAATAAGAGAGAGAAAATCAACTTCCATTAATCAACAATTATAATTTGAAGCTCTTTTCGAATAATAAAAATTTTAATTTAGAAACTAACCAACTAAATTACCTTTTGAGAACTTAAGTTTCATTCGAGATTTGATGAAATAATATATTTGAATAACTAAAAAAATATGAATCTAAACTTTATTTATAATTCAAAATATTAAAATATTAGTATAAATTTGAGACACTATCTTTAAGTCCATCCATTTAAACTGATATAATTCGATTAGCTAAGAGCGGACTAAAGTCAATTTAGGCAGATAGTAGCTAATATAATCCTTCATGGAATTTTGAGGATGGAGAATTGGATGTTTTGAATTAAAATCCACTTTTATACTAATCAGCATTGTAGATTGTGCTGCTTGCTCACATTACACCTGGTCGATCAATCCACCATTTGGACAACACATACAAGATCACACTGCAGCTTAAGAAAATCCCCAAAGCACTTTCTATCTCTCTACATTATGTTCCCAGAAGATATATCGTATGATACAACTGGCCTGCCTCACACATTCAACAAAATCGAGTTGCATCATGCATGCAGAATTTTCAACATGATTTATGCATTGTAGTTGTCGAGTCCTAGATCCCTGAGGGCATCCGCAGCAGCAGTCCTGCAGCTTGGATGATTTCCCTTGGCTGTCCTTATGATTTTCTCTATTCCACTACCAAGCAAAAGAGTTCTGTACAATAGAAAAAAGTGGGTCACAGATATAATTCATGTGACTAGATCACAAGACCCATATGCAATTAAACACAATAACAATTGGAATATAACACCTCTAAAAAAATCTTGTATGAGAGAGTACATGTTTAATCCGAAGTGTAGCATATAAGAATAACTTGCCTATTCTCTGGATTTCTAACCACTAGATTCCGAATCATGAGACACGAATGTTTCTGAAGCTGAGGTACTTCAGGAAACTCATGCATAACTCTTGTGGCAAGGTCTCCGGCTCCAGCTTCAATAGCACGAGTTGCATTATCTGGTGCTTTTAAGGAGAGGGTACATATGATAGACATAACCTGTGCAAATGTTATATAAACCACTGTGCCTAATTATAACATCACACTCAAGTTGTAAGAGGTTCTTCACTCTAAGACACAAGAGATATGAACACAATCATCTTATAACAGAAAAGGTTGTTAACACGCCTCGTTTATATTAAACTTTTTTTTTGCTTTGTTACACCGACTTCTATACATTACTGTGTTATTTTACAAATGAATATTGCAGTAGCTGCATATATACTTGAATAACAGTTCTTTCACTCTAACTGCAACTTAAATCCCTATCTTCTGCATAACCTAATAAATAATAGCAACAATTTGCACCCATCGATGTTATCATGTTAGGACATGGTGCATATTCCAACCAATTTCCGGCCAACTCATAATCATACATTGAAAGATAAACGTTAAAAAAGATGTGCACCCATTATATAAATTTTCCAGTAAACTGTGTTCAAGATCATTTACCTAAAGCTACACCTGTTATAATTTTCTCACAAGTTTCACAGGTCCTAACAAATACAGTACTAAATTTAAAGAATAAGCTACAATGGTTAACTTGCCTTTCAACAAACATCATAATGATAGATCAAATATGACAAAAGATCATAATTTATACAAATGATATGTTGACCCTATATACCAACTCACGTTGACAGCAACAGCCTTTAATGCAATGCTTCCAGATACAAGACTTGGTGAACGGATCCCATCACGAAGTAAATGCACGAGAACTTCAGCAATTCCGATCTTTGCAAATCTCCGGGCATAACCGAAAACCTAAATAAAATCAAATAACTTAAAACAGGTTTATAAGAANACTTCGTCAAACTCACAGTCATTCGTAATTTTACAGTTATCGAAATCAAATTTCAACTGTTTCAACTTATCCAAACACTCAATCACTGGATTACTCTGTCCCGGAACACAAGTAACAATACCTACATCATATAAACAAATACACAATTATACTCAGACCAGTTCAAAACTATCATACATATATGTGTGTGTGTGTGTGTCTTCATAATACCAGAGAGATCGACGCCTTGAAGAGTGAGAGTCTCGATGGCGTCTTCAAGGGCTTCAGTGGGGTCCATTCCGAGATCTTCGATGTTTTCTTTAACTGTCTCGTCGAAAGCTTGTTGCGATATTGTACGGACAGCGCCGGCGCCGGTGATTTGTGGGCCCCCCATCTCTCGACTCTCCGGCGAAATCTGTTTGATTTGCAGATTTAAAGATCTGTTTGTTTGGTAATGGGGGCTTTTTTTATATTCCACTTAAACTAAATTCGAATTTATTTATTTTTTATTCGACTTACATTAACTTTATCAAATTTTATTCAGTGTAAACCCTTTACACTTTACACTTGAGTTATCAATTAATATTAGTTCAAATTAAAATTAATTATGAGTCATATTTACCTTTTTTATATAACTTTAAAGTTAAGTAATAAACTAGTTACTAAGCTCACAAAAATAAATGATGAGAAACAGCGGAGGAAAACTTGTGATTACATATAAAAAGAAACAAATAATGGATAGAGGGAACTTTATGCATTATACACACATTCGTAATTTACAATATCAAGTGTTGGAATTGGAGGGGTATAAAATAACAAGACACAAACTGAACAACTTTGAATTTGTAATATATACAGATACCAATCAAGGAATGTTATTTGAAGCACCACCAGCAGATTATGATATTGCATGGGGCACATTGGAGAACCGGTAGACCGTTTCTGCTAAATATGCCACAGTTTCCACACTGACGACCCCTTTTGCTCCAAACAAATTCGAGTTGGTGAGGATGGAGTTTGTCACTTTTTATATCACTAGCCCCAAACTTGATATACTGGTACTGGCGATTATCTGACATACAAACAATATGAAATGAAAGATCACAAATACTGCAATGATAGAACCATCCGTTTGTGTCTATTTCACGAGAGCAATACTCACAGTTTAACTCATGCTCATGATCCGTGACCATACCAGGATCATATATCAAATTGAGGGGGTGAGGATCCCACGTGTGTTTGATTTTCCTTGCACTCATAATACATATTGCACATATATTAATATTGCATTTTTTACATCTATACATGATGAATCTAAAATTATTTTTGCACGATTTACACGTATGGGGGTCGTAAACTTGGTGAAGTTGGTGAGGGTGAGCTTCGTGTTTGATAATTTTGGGTAGGGTTACACATCCAATATGAAGTTGGATACTGCCCCCATCAATCCTAAAGAAGATACCATTGCTCCAAACTCTACAACCGGCACAGCAGAAAGTCTCGAATGGTTCACTATACTTATTTGCAAATAGCGTTTTACCTGGCCAAAGGTGGTGCTCAACCTCTCCGGGTAACTCTGCACAGACTTTATGCATAAAGTATTTACAAATAACACATCCATAGAATAGACTGTTGTCATCAGTTTGAATGGGTTTTACACAACCATCGCAAAGCAGTAATAGTTCTTCATCAATTTTCTGATCATGATACAACTCATTAATTGAGATGAGTTTAAGATCATGTTCTTCATGAGACCAATGTTTAATCAAATTAGTCTCGCTAAAGACAATGCTACTGTTATTGTGAGAATAATATTGAGTAATCATATCCTTGACCAACTTATCAAGCAATCGATTTTGGGATGATTCATCAGCTGGTGGGAGGTGCACCAAATTTGGATATGTTTCATTATCATCACTAGAACTGAAAATACCAAAAACAATACACAAATTAATATCTGTACAGTGGATAGATGAAGAATATATAACTATATAACTATATATATATATATATAGAGAGAGAGAGAGAGAGAGATGTAAATATTTATGTTTAAGCAATGTACCACCTCAACATCCGACTTGATCTGGCACAACGAAAATGGAAGAAATATCTGCAGTTGCGACAACAGTAAAGCCATTCTTTCCAATTTACTCGTTCTTCGCAGATTCTACAATAGTAATCAAATTTCTGATAAACTGGAGGAAGAGAAAAGAAGAGGATAAGAGGGTGTTTATCGTGAAATTGAGATTGGAAAGAATTTGGTGCATCACCGCAACTCTTGTGTATCCAAAACTGACATTTGGTGCATCTATAAGACAAGTCTCCTATATTATCATTTACTCTGCAAGCATAACATTTGAACGAGGAGGGATGCTGGATTAAGGTTAATGGATGACTGTGACCTGGATGCTCAATTTTGGGGTCCTCTTTGGATTGGTGAACTTGAAACAGAGCACATTTGAAGCAAACATATTCACGACTCCTCTGATATGCGAACCCCGTCTGGTCAGAGTGACAATACAGACAACGTATCCAATAAAATGGATAATATTCAATCCTGAAAAACTCTTTTGGGTTATTTGGGTGTACAATCTCTTGGGGTAATTCTGCGCAAGTTTTGTGGAGTAAAAATTTTACACACAAATTTTCTTCAGTACCACTAGTACTAGTAGTGCTACTGATATTGCTGCAACTATAAACAAATGATTTGCATGAATCTATTTGTTCGCCGCAGGCACTACAGACATCACCCTCTTTAGCAATGTATTTTTCATTCAAGACTAGCAGGTGCTTGTGAGCAGGGTGCTTCATTGCTATATATTTTTTCTCCTCCTCTCTATAATTTCTTGCTATGGAAATGAAACATATAAAACACTATATACACATCTCTCCGAAAGTGCCGGTCCCACAATTTCTACAGGCTCGTAACAAAAAAGCTGGTAACATACAAGAAACATATGCGTGTCGTCAAAGACAGGCACCGGAAGTTTAGTAAAAATTAAAAAAAGAATAAATTTATTCATAATTAACAACCTAAACGAAGTGGCTCCGTGCATAATTAACACAAATTCATTAACTCTGTCTTTCCCCTTTTTTCTTTAACTTTGATATCTGTTATGCTTGTTATACAATGTCTTGATATGTTTTTATATTTTACATTCAAAAAATAAAATATACTTTATCATTTATATAAATTTATTGTAAAAAATAGGTATAAACGAGAATACTTATATTTATTAATTTAAATCCATGCTAATATTGCTTTTCATATTTTAAAAGTTATAAATATCCTTATATTATACTCCCACAATTTCTAATATAAATTTGAACTACAAAAATAACCAATCTTTTCCTAATATTTTCGCAATTTTTTTATTGTTTTCCTTCCAATTTTCATTCTCTTTTTGTCCTAGACATTATATTTATTAGTTAATATTATTAAATTTGTGTATCCCACACTCCTATACTATANTTTAATTAATGGAAAGAGACAAAGAGTGAATTTAAAAATAACAGAAAGAAAATATATCAAAGAAATGAAGAGTAAAGGCAAACAAAAAAGTTAAGTCAAATTCAAGACAATATTGGAGCCAAAGTAAAATTTTAAAAACAATTACGTACGTACAAAGCAAGGGATGAGTGGAGGAAGAGCCCAAAAATCCTAACTTTTCATTACATATGCCATTTCATTTTTGTATGGATATGCCATTTCATTTTTGTATTCCATACTTTATATTTTCATTTGTTATTTTTTATAAGAGTTATTATCATTTCGACACTTAATTTTTTTTATGAAAATACATATTAGTTTTTAAATTATAAATATGTATATTTATGCTTTTAAAATATATCAATTGTACATCCAGATTCTTGATTTTATTTTTCAGAATAAATTTTCAATTTTATTCTTAATTTTGTTGTATATAATTAAAACCTTAATTTAATTTTGCTTTATTCTCTAGCTGCACTAGTATTGATGTGTACAACCGACTTTGAAAACATCTCTACTGACTTTTGATTATTGATAGTGGTGTTTTTGAATATTTTATTATGATGTATTCCACCAATGGCTTTGTGCATTAACTAATTAATACTCCCTCCGTCTCTTATTACTTTTCCTGTTAATCATGTGCGCGTTTGCCAACACACACTTTTTGATCGTTAATATCTTTAATTTCGTATTAGTATTAAATATAAAAAATTTACTGTATTAAAGTACTCACAAATACGAATCAAACAAAATCACTCATGACTATATTTTGTCTTATAAATTATGTGTAAATTAGTAGTCAATCGCTTACAATGAACAGTACAAAAAGTCAAAACAAGAGAAGCTTTTTGAGACGGAGGGAGTATTCGTTTATAAGATCAGCAACCTTAATATTGGAAGGACTATAGAAACAATTCCATAAAAGAATTGGGATATACAAGTGCACCATATTTTACGCGCTAATGTATATTTTCATGCAAATTTTGAGGGTGAATATAGAAAGTATGGAGATAAAATTAGCACATTTTCGTGGGGCCAATATAGAAAGTATGAAGATAAAATTGAAAAAGAATCGAGATGTATAATTGTCAAACTTTAAGAGTGTGGAAATATATTTCTATATTTTGAGTGTGGAGATATATATCTTTTTGTCCTAGACATTACATTTATTAATATTATTAAAATTTTGTATCCCATCCTATACTATAAGTCTATAATTATCAAAGGAATTAATTTAAACATATTTGTAGAGCTTAATGAAATATAAATATATGTNAGCTTAATGAAATATAAATATATGTTTTTATCTTTTTTATGATGCCTGATTTTGAACTCCAAGTA